>WSXT02230782.1:0-31447 GCA_011762715.2 Neuroterus valhalla | reverse complement strand
TCTTCAGAGTTGAGAGGAGGTTGTTCCTGAACACATTAAACTCACAAAACACGATGTAGTTGGAAAAAAGGATCCATCCACATCCAGGACTTATAAGTTGGGAAAAAAGGGGTTCCATCCACATCTAGAACTTAGAAAAATACGTTAGAGTTGGAAAGAGGTAGTTCCTAAACATTCTGTACTTTTAAAAACACGATGGAGTTGAAGAGGGGGTTCTATCTACAGATGGGATCTAAAAGTTGAGAAAAGGGGGCTCCATTCACATTCAGAAATTGTGAAAATTCTTAAGAGTTGAGAAGAGGTTTAGAGTTAGAATAAGGTACTTACTAAACATTTCGTACTTTTAAAATACGAAGGGGTTGAAAAGGGGGTTCTATACACATCCGGGACTCATAAGTTGAGTTCCGTTTACATCCAGAAATTATAAAAATTCTTGAGAAATGGAAAGAGGTACTCCCTAATGATTTTGTACTCTTAAGACACGATAGAGTTAATTAGGAGGTTGTATCCACGGCTGGGATTTGTAAATTGAGAAAAAGAGGTTCCATTCACATCCAGAACTTATAAAAATACTTTAGGGTGAGAAGGAGGTACTTCTAATCAATTTGTACTGTTAAAAACACGATGGGGTTCAAAAGGGGGTTCTATCCACAGCCGGGACTTATAAGTTGAGAAAAATGGGTCCTATTCACATTAATCCACAAAACACGATGAAGTTGGAAAAGGGGTTTCTATCTTCAGTTGGGATTTACAATTTGAGAAAAAGGGGTTCCATTCACATCCAAAACATACAAAAATACTTAAGAGTTGGAAAGAGGTACTTCCTAAACATTTTGTACTCGTGAAAATACGACAGAGATGAAAAGGGGGTTCCATCCACAGTTGAGAATAATAAGTTGAGAGAAAGGGGTTCGATCGGCATCGAGAACTTACAAAAATGTTTTAGAGTTAGAATGAGGTACTTCCTAAACATTTTGTACTTTTAAAAACACGATGGGGTTGAAAAGGAGGTTCGATTCACATCCGGGACTCATAAGTTGAGTTCCTATCACATCCAGAAATAATAAAATACTTTAGAGATGGAAGGAGATACTTCCGAAACATTTTTTACTCGTAAGAACACGATAGAGTTGAAGAGGGGGTTCTATCCACAGTTGGAATTTATAAGTTGAGAGAAAGAGGTTCCATCGACATCGAGAACTTATAGAAATACTTTAGAGTTGGAAAGAAGTAGTTCCTAAACATTCTGTACTTTTGAAAACACAATGGAGTTGGGGAGGGAGTTCTATCTACAGCCAGGATTGTAAGTTGGGAAAAAAGGTTCCATCCATACCCAGAACTTATAAAAATACTTTAAGAGCTAGAATGAGGTACTTTCTGAACATTTTGTACTTTTGAAAACACGATGCGGTTGAAAAAAGGGGTTCTATCCACAGCTGGGACTTATAGATTGAGAGAAAGGGTTTCCATCAACATCCAGAACTTATAAAAATACATAAGAGTTGGAAAGAGGTACTCCCTGCGCATTATGTACTCGTTAAAATTCGAAAAAGGTAATTAGAAGGTTCTATCCACAGCTAAACACATTATATTCACAAAACACGATGAAGTTGGAAAAGGGGTTATATTTACAGTTGGGATTTATAATTTGAAAAAAGGGGTTCCATTCACATCCAGAACTTATCAAACTGAAATATACAAGTCAGAGTTAAAAACGGGGCTGTTAGGAAGCGTTTGTAGATCTTGGCAACGATAAGTGGACGAATCTTCATTTTTTATGGTAATATCATGGTAATCATAATGCAAGCTTACGAAGTGAACAGTGCAGAAACACGTAACACCAACTAAGCGCTTCTGTCGGTCGAATAACGGACCGGTTCAGGATACCGCTAGAAGAAGAAGAGCTCCGGTACCGGACCGTTAACTCTGATACCACGTGGTGTCTCACCAGAAACCAGTAGCACTACCTTCATAATCTTCAGATCAGAATCTCAAGGGCAAAAGGGACATCAGAAAATAATTATGTAATCCCACCAATCTATGAGCAACTATGAGCCTCAAAGAAATCTTTGCGCATGCGCGCATCGAGTTTCTATTTAGTACCTCCCCAATGAGCGGGACGAAAGAACTTACATCCCGCTAAGTCAGCTGTTCCAAGAGAATTTACCGGAATCAGCGCCATCGGGCGGTATTAATGGTTAACTAGTGATTGACTGTCGGTAATACAGAATAATGCACATGCGAAAAGACTGCTTTGACGTGCGTTGGTTGCAAACTTCAACTTTCTTCTCATTTTGCAGGCATAGAAGAGACATTTACATATTAATGGAATATCGTCAAAAACGTGGGAAATGTGGGTCTTTCTGATATTCAAGAAAAGGGAGAAAAGAGATTGAGTATTCAACAAAATAGTTGAATTTTTAACCTAGAAGATCAAATTTCTTAAGGAGGATACATTTTTAACAGAACAGTTCAACTTCTAACCAAAAAAGAATAATTGAACCGAAACAGAACAGCTTTGAAAAAATACTTTAATCTTTAACCCAAAAATAATTTGCGACAAACAAAATGAATTCATTTTCTAAAAAGACGCATTTCTCGAAATATGAATGAATTCCAAAGAAAAGAGGTAAATCCTAATCAGAGGAATTTTCAAAAAAAAAAAAAAAAAAGATGAATTTATTAACCCAATAGTTGAATCTTTAGGCAAGATGATGAATTTTCCAGAAGAGGATAAATTTCCAACAAAACAGTCGACTTTTCAAATGAATAAAAAAATACAAAACAAGAATAGAACAATTTTGAACAAAATGCTTCAATCCTTAACCGTAAAAATGAATACCCATTGAGCAAAATCAATTTTCTACCCAAAAAGACGCATTTCTCGAAATTTGAATGTATTTCCAACGAAATAGGTGAATTCTCATTGAATAAGTTTTCAATAGAAGAGTTTCACTTTTGACTAAGTAATTGGAGTCCAAACCAACAAATACAAATTTTTACCAAACTCTGATTCTTAACAAAAAAAAAAAAAAAATTCTGAACAAACAAAAGCAATTTTCCACCCAAAAAGACAAAAACGCATTTCTTGAAAAATAAATGAATTGTCAAATAAAAAAGATGGATTATTCAACCCAATAGTTGAATTCTTAACCAAGGAGATTAGTTTTCTATAGAACAATACATTATCAACGAAACAGTCAAATTTTTATTTAAAAGAGAATGATTGAACCAAAACAGAACAATTTAAAAAGAAAATACTGGATCTCTCAACCAAAAAAAAAAAAAAATTCCCAACAAACAAAATCAATACTCTACCCAAAAAACGCATTTTAAAAACAATAAATAAATTTTCAACCAAAGAGGTAAATACTAAGAAAAATAAATTTCTAACAAAGTAGTTGAACTTCCAACCAAGTAATTATGCAAATAAAAGATGAATTTCTAACGGAATTGCTGAATTCGAAAGCCAAAAAATTAATTCTCAAGTAAATAGGCGAGTTTTCAACCAAATAGTTGAATTTTCTATACCAAAATTATCGAATATTCAACCAAATACATAAGTTTCCAAGCAAAAAGTTATTTTTCAACGAAATAGAGGAATTTTGAAAAACAGTTAAATTTTTGCACAATAGTTTAACTTCAAACTAACGAATTATCTTTCAACCAAGCAAGATTTTTATTTTGAATGATTATAGTCAAATCCAACTAAAGAAGACCAATTCTCAATTGAAACAAATTGTTTTCATCCTAATAGTTGCATTTCTGAGCTAAAATATTTATTCTTACCTGAAAAGTGCTAATTTTTATACAACACCTGAAGTTTTACCAAAATGTTAAATTTTCAATTAAAAATATGGATTTCTAACCATAAACGAATTTCGAAATTAAATGAAAAAAAATCCGATTAAAATAATGAATCCTCAACAAAACAATAAGATCCCTAACTTCAACAAATCAATTTTCAGCCAAACTGTCCAATTATCAACCAAAATGATGGAATTCCCACGAAATGAAATGAATTTTTGAAACCAACTAGATGAATTTTTCCGAAAGGATTGAGTCTTTATCGAAAAATTATTTCTAGTCAAGAAATAGAGAAAAGCATGTTGAATTCATGAGCCGTAAATTCAAATCTTAAAATTAAAAGTTGAATTTGTAATATTTTAATAATAATAATTTATTATTATTAAATTTTAATATTACTTAAATAACAAATTTTTCTTATATTTTCCTACTTCATAAAACGAGTTGAAGTTGGGGTACAAAATCCTAGAACGGCGATTACCGTCTGAAACTTGAAGCAGGTACGTTTAGACGTTTTTGTTACATCTTGAGAACCCATACAGTTTTTTGGATTTTCATTGATTGTAATTGAAGAGTTTCCAAGGGTTCCTCGATTTGAATTAAAGATGAGATTTTTGAAATTGCTCCATTTATATATGTGACGCGTTCCGAAGATCGGGACCTAAGAGCAAAAACGCTGATTTTAGAGGAGAAGGGAAAGAACAGAGGAGAGCTGGTTAGGCTTCAGCTGGAACGGCTGTTTTTGAATTGCAATAGCTCAAAAAATACTCGACAAAAAAATTTCTGTTTACGAATAATTAAAAAGCAACCCTTATCAATATAAAACGACCATAATCCCAAAATCAATTTTTTTGCTCTTAGGTCTCTTTCTTCGGAGGGCATCACACATAAGGTTAACACCCTAAGAGTTTCCGTAGTCAGGACACGAGTTGAAGTCAAGGTACGGAATCCAAGAATTCGCTGAATTTGTTTCAAAAACTTTAACGTTATATAAACTTCTCGAAAAATCAAAAATATCTCTGCTATAGGTAATTTGAAGTTGAACTCTATAAGCCATCTAGAAATCCTTTTAACAAAAAGAGGAGATGATTTTCCGACTAAGTTATCATCTTTTAAAGTCATCAATGATATGTAGTACTGCTCGCGCTTCCCGTTTAGATATCTTCCGACAGTGATCTCTAGAATACAAATTTATTTTATAAATTGTTCCATAAATTATTCATAAATAATGAAGAATGATTAGCATGAAATCTATGAACATTTTGAACAACTCCAGTACCTGTTCCGGTGATTGGTGGGGAGGCAAGTTGAGAACTGCTAATATCTGGAGGCTGTTGAGTTGTTTGTGTTTGTTGAGTCTGTGCTGATTGTTGTTGCTGCTGCGGCTGCGGACTGTTTGCAGCAACAACCGTTCCTGGGCTTCCTGCACTTTCTGCCATTTTGTGTCTCGAAAATTATTGTTTTAGCTAACCAGCAACGCAAAAAACATTTTTTTCTCACGTCTTGAGTTAAACCCGAACTCGACCCGCTCTCCTTTACGCGAATTATTCCGAAGAATTGAAAATTGTTGAAAAATTACGTTTAATTAGGTCCTAATGTTCCTATTGATTACTGATTATTTTATCAATATTGATGCTATTTATCCAATAGTACTTTTTTCGGGAGGAAGTTAGAGACTATTTTAAATATTTTAGATCAAAAACTACTCAACTGTTTGATACGTGTTGAATGTAAGTTCATATCTACTTTCTTGGAATTCCTCTATAATAATTATCAACTATCTTCGATAAATTATTATTATTATTATTATTTATATGAATTATTATTTCTATTGATTATTATGAATTGAACTAATTAATTTTCTAGCTCTCAGTAAAAGAGATTCAAAATTATTTCTAGAGATTATCATTAATGTATATCAATTTTAAGAAAATGTGCGATATTCAGGTTTTGTAATGTTTGGCTGAGTTTTGCAAAAAGGCTGCTAGATAGTAAGGCCATATTTTACGTGGTTTTATTCAGTCCAAGATTTTCAGTCTTCTTCTCGCAGTTCCTTCCGTAACATTTCTAGCAGCCACAGTTTCTGTATTCTGTCATGATTGGCCTTATTTCTGCCGATTTATTAGAATCTATAGGGAAAAAGATTCAAATAAGTAATGCAGTCTAACTTAGTTTTGATAAAAATGAAGATGATTGCTTCAATTCTTCCGGCGAGCTGCACGTGCTTCGTTTCTTCGGGACTAATTTTTTTGTTTATATTGTTCAGCGAAATCTCTTCCGAGGTAAGCGTAATTCGTAAAAAGACATGATTGTGGATACTAAGGAGGGCACCAGTCTCCTGACAACAATCATGTATTCCAACATTTATGTCAACGTCCATTTCAAGTACTAACCACGCCCAGGGCTGATTAACTTCAGACATCGGACAGGAATGATTTTTTTAAGCGTGGCATGGCCGTTGACTAATAATGAAAATTAAAAGTATTATATGCGAAATCGAGGGAATTATTAATGGAATCACAGCGCAGCGGATAAGAAAGGCAATTTTAGGGGAAAGAAGGGATTTGAAAATCGGAACCGAGCTTAGAAGAAGGTAGATGAGCTGTCAACTCAATAGTTTTTTCTCCAACTGGATAGCTGAATTTTCAATCAGGAAGGTGAATTTCCAAGCCAGAATTCCTATCTTTTCTAGCATTTTCTAAAAAAGAGACGAATTTTGAATGAATTGTATGAATTTTCAAGTAAAAAAAAATAATTTGTAACGGAATAGGTAACCTTGAAATCGAATAGTCCAATTTATATTCTGAGAAGATTTTTATTTGAAACTGAAAACAGTTCAATGAACCAAAAAGAAATGAATATTCAACAAAAAAGTTGAACCTTAACCAAAGAAGAGGAATTTTTCATGAAAGACATAAATTTTCAAACGAATTGTTGAATTTAAGCCAACATTGAACAGAGAAGCTGACCATCAGCCAAAGAAGAATAATTTTCAATAAAACACGTTAATTTTTTAGTCAAAAAGAAAAAAAAATTCAGCAAAATTTCAGATTTTTCAAGCCGAAAAGACCAATTTTTCATTAACGAGTAAATCTTTCAACAAAAAATTAGATTTCTCCGCCAAAGAAGATGACATTTTAACAATATTCGGGAAATTCCAAAAAAAAATTTAATTTTCAACTGAATAGTATATATTCAAACAAAAAAAAGACAAATTCTTATCTAAAAGAGATAAACTTATAGCAAGAGATCTGATTCAAAAATTTTCCAATTTTGAAGCAGGTAACATTTTCCGATCAAAAAGAAAATAAATTTTAACAAAATTGATAATTTTCAGAGCCAGAAATATGAAAATTTTCAAGAAAAAATTTCAAATTATATTTTTGGACCTTCAGATTCACAGAAACAATCTATTTTTGGAAAAGCAGAAAAAAAGTGAACGAAAATCTAAATTTCCAACTCAAGAACACGAAGTCTTAATCAAACAGTTCAATTTTCCACTAGAAAACACTAACTCCTTCATAAAATTTTTAAATTTCTAAACTAAAAATATAGGTTTCCTGGAAAACCTCAAAATTTTAAACACAAAAATGATCGACTCAAAACAAACCAAAAATGATTTCCCAGAAACAGGTCCAATTTCTATCATAAGAGTTGAATTTTCAGCGAAACAAATTTTTTAGTCCAGTAGAAAAATAGTGAGACCAAATTTTATGTATTTCAAGCAAAAATGACGAATATTCTACATAACAGTGTTAATGTTAACCATGGAAGAAGACTTTTAAAGAAAATTCTCGATTTTTACACGAAATGATGGAATATTCAATTGAATAATAGGTACATTTTTTCAAACAAAATAAACCAATTTTATACCGGAAAATATCAGCGTAGAATTTTGAACAAAAAGAATGAATTATTTGCCTATGAATCAAATTTTACACCCAGAAAGCCCAAAAAGGATAATTTTTTAACAAAGCTGTTGAGTTTTTTACCTGCAAACACAGTTCGACAAAAATCAGAATTTTTTATCCCGCAAATATGAATTTTGAACTAGAAAACATGAAAACGAAAACAAATTGATTTTGAAGAAAGTAGTATGGCTACCAAAAACAAAGTTTAACTTTCAGCCAAAAAATCTGTTCTCTAATACAAAATGTAATATTTGATTTGGAATAGATGAATTTTCTAGAAAAGAGTTAAGTGAATGAATCTAAAATCTGAATCTTTAATAAAATAGTTTATTTTCAACGTTGAATTAAAAAAAATTACCCCAAAAAGACGAACATGACGAAAAAAAAAATTTTAATCCTAAAATAGTATAGATTTTCAAATAAAAAAGATAAAAGTAATCAAAAATTAATTTTAAACGAAATAGTCTAATTTTCAACCACGTTCTTGAATTTCCAGTCAAAAATCTTAATCCCCAACAAAAAATGTAATATTTCACATTGCAAAAGAAAAATATTTTTTATCTTAACTAAAAGCAGTTATATCCAGCCAAAAAGACGAATTTTATACAAAATAGTTGGATGGATGAAGCTCAAATATGAATTTTTAACAAAAAAAGATAAAAAACAAATTTTCTACACCAATTTTATAACCAAACTATTAGATTCTGAATCGCTCAACGGAAGGAACGAATGTTTCACAGAACAGTTGAGTCATCGACACAGCAATATAATTTTTTAAGTAAACGATATAACTTTAAACCTAAAAACATGAATCATCATTTATGAACTAGACATTCGCTATTCTAATAAACACTACCGTTTATTTTTGACATTTTGAAATTATTAGATTAGGAAACTAGATCCTTCTTGTTGAGAATTGAAAGTTTTTTCCTACTTAATATTTTTTGATTTTAGACTACATGGTTTCAAACCCATACTAGACAGCATGTTAGGCCATCTGCCAGATGATTTTCAAAATTTGAATTTCCAATTTTGATTTTTAATGTTGATTTTTTCAAATTTTGTCGGAAAAGGGGGACAAGGGAAACTGTGATCACTTATGTATGTAATTCCAGCTTGAGAAGGTGTACTCGACCTTCTGCACGAACCCGCCTGAAGCAGTAGGGTGTGGAAGCTCAAAAACCAGGGTAAGCAGTCAATAGGTCAGTAAGGTTTTTCCCTCGTGAAACTGAATGCAGGTGTAGTATTATCACCAGGAAGTAGGTTAATTTTTCTCAAAAATTCTTTTGAATCATCAAAACCGATTCAATCAAAAATAATTAATATTTCAAAGATGTCGTGTTTTCTTTAAGGTTTCAAACATTCATTTTCCTACGTGTCTTCGAAAGGTTCCATACACTTTAAAATGTGGTTGAGAAATCCTAAGATTGTTACTCTAGTCCTATCTCCTTCATAATTTTTTATGAATTTGATGATCAATAAAAGAGGTACTCTCAACTACATGCAGCCAATTTAGGATTGCATAGTGATGATGATGATTGATGATCACGATTTCTTATTTTGGTTCTGGAGATATTTCATCTTAGACTGAGCACTTTAACTGAGTTACAAACGATGAACAGAAGAGGGTGCTACTTTTTCCAGTGAAGGTAGAATACCCATATAATTCGGAAGAATAACATTGATTGCAAATTTGAAAATCAGAAGATGAGATAAAAAAGTACAGTTGTAGAATTTCAGAAAAGGATTATAAACAACAGAAGTACTAAAGAACTATAGATGAGGATAATTGCCTATAGAAATGATAGAAAATTGTTTGATGAATCGATTTTGGTATAAAATGAGATAGTAATCATTTTTGATGTTGCGTTACCTTCATAAAACAAAATTATCCATTGGGTTGAATCTGAATCATATAAGATGATCAAAATATAATGTAAGCAAGGAATGCTTATCACAATCCTAGGGTTTTATTTCTGATTTCGATAAGGCTGATTTCCATGATCAGACATGATCATGAAGAGATTGAGGGTGATCAACGGAAGAACAGAACATTATCAACAGAACATGATCATACAGAAGAGATTCTTTAGGATCAAACATGATTGCTAACACAGAAAATCTTGGGGATGTACTTTCATCTTGAAGTTGTATCATACTGATTACCATTAAACTGATTAACTGATAACTGATTATCTCACTGAGAGATGCTAAAAATGGTCCAGGTTTGGTATCACATTATTGGCATCTGAGAACTGACATCTCATACACATATCATATGTCCACATTTGCTAAAATCGTAAGTTGGACCACAAGATTTTATGATGCACTAGATAGGATAATTTCCAAATCAATAAATTGAGCTAGCAGTTTTGGTAACTCAGGATTACCTCTCGAAGGTAGGGGAACCGCGGAAACAAAAACCTCTATTTACCAATCGATTATTGGCCCATAAGAGGGTCTCGACTAAACGAAGCACGTGCATAACTTCTAGGTGTGTCACAGAACAATCTCATATCTCAAGTTATTATCCTGACTAGGATCAATTCCAACCCAAATTTTAGCAATCGTCCTTCCTATAAAGACAATTCTCTCTCACCATTTCTTCCCTCGAAAGGCGACTCGGGCAAACACGACAGTTCACTTGATCACTCGATGTTGAACGAAAGCTCGCGAAATCTCGCTTCCCAGAGGTCTCTCATTAATCGCGTCCTCTTAGGATGGTTTTTCTTTTATAGTTTTTTAATGAAGGAAGCTAGGCTGCTTTCACGGGGAAAACGCAGAGTCGGCGGAACTGACGTTTCGTTTCGGTGGTGCACTTATGGGGAGAATCGGTAAACTTGCAATGAACGCCACCAGATGTCAGCCCGAAAAAGCTTGCGTCGTACCACCCCAGACCAGGTTACACTCGACGCCACCCTCACCTTATCGAACCTGCCCAGGCTTTCTTTTTATTTTTAGGTTCCATTCTTTTTTTTCATTCTCAAGGATTGATCTGATTCACGGGACAAGTTTTTTTCTTTCATTGATACTGTTCTTTGGTACTTCTTGTCAATCGGGAGAATTTTTGTTACATAGGTGTAAATTATTGATTTTCTAGTAGCAGCTTTTTTCCGACACAAACAACCACAGTTCTCTTTATCGAGAAAAATGTTTGTTTGAATCAAAAAAAAAAAAAAAAATTCGTTAAGATTTGTTAAGATAAAATTTGTTGAATTTTGACGATGGTGAAAATTGAATCGAAATTTTTTCCTAATCCAGTAAATCACTCCAAAGCACATATGATAAGATGGTTCGGGAAGGGCTTTTTTGATGATGAAGCTTTAGATCGAAAGTGAGCCAAAAGGGTTGCAACAATGAAAGTGAAAGTCCTATGTCGGGGCGGAACACCTACTCTAGATCTAAAGTGACCTTGTTCCTAGTGACCTTATTAAAAGCTCTTTTATGAAGCCTTTCATGAAATGAAAGCGTACATAATTCATTGACCAAGATGAGATGGTCGGAAAGAGTCTTCCGATCATTAAAAGCCAAGGGTCATAAGGATGATGAGGAAGAAGCGAAAGATTAAAATAAGATCATCTGTTCAAAAATTTATCTTAAATACATCCATGCACAGGGAAAATTATTATTTCTTTTCAGCTCAATTCCAAACGGATTTATAAGTAGCTTCAGCTATGTTTTAATCAATTTCTAATCTGACAAAATACTTGAATAGCTTTCGATGTTTGTATAGCTGAAAAATTAACCAATTGGGGCTTGATTTAGTTTCAGATCTTTTGCAGCAGTTTTGTACTTTGATGTTGATTCTTCTGATGGAGATCATCAGATCCAGAATCCATTATTACATCCGTGAGATTATTAAAGAAGGGTTTATCGGAATATCATATCTTTCGGCAGAGATCTTATTTTACGGATAGTTGTAGACTGCACTGATAGTTAAAGCTACAACAGAAATATCGTTGCATCAATAAAAATCAGTTTTCAGTTTCCTTTTTTTCTGAGAATCAATATCATCAATGTTTTACCCTTTTTTAAATTACATAATTTGTTCTTTTGAATGCATAATACGGTGGAACAGAAAATATGTGGGTAGCAGTCTAATTATACAATGATAATCCAACACGACCGTGAGACTGTGATTTGATGTTGCATCTTTTGATGGAGATTCTGATGAAGTTCTTTCTGATAAGCTTCTGATGAATGAGATGATAAGATTTGACGAAGTTATGAAATCCAGATTGAATACATTGGTCAGCTTATATAAAAGCACGCATGAATTCAAATATCATAGCATGCTTCAGAGCAATCCAATTTTTCAAACTTTCATCGGACTGCACTGAAGATAGTTGCTTTGTGCCTTTCAACTTCTTTAATTGTAATCTTTTACACGAATGTGGTGTTTTGATTTTGAGTCTGTTGATGAAGTCCTTCTGTTCTGGAATCCCGATATTGTGTTCTGATGTAAGATCTATCGATAAAGATCGCCAGTTAAAAATCCAGATTGAATTCATTTTTCAGAATATAGAAAGCGTGTATGAATTGAAACGTCATAACATGCTTCGAAGCCTTAAAATTTTACGAATTGTCATCGAACTGCAATGATGTAGTGGCTTTTTGACTGCCAACTTCTCCAACTGGAATCATTCGCATCAATTTCATGTTTGGATATTGAAGCTGCTGCTTAAGATCTCCTGTTCTAAAATCCAGATTCAACACGCTGATGAGATTGTATTTTGATATTAGGATTTTCGATCAAGGTCATCCTGCACTCCGAAAATCCGGATTGATACTATTCTATGGATCTTTTACTGATATTAGGTCCTTTGATGGAGATCCAGATTAAGAAATCTAAATTGCTATCCATCTTCGGTAATTGCATTTGCTTTTCTGCTTCCATCTTCTGCAGCTGAAATCTCTTTTATCAATTTTCCTTTTTGATGATGGTCTTCACGAAATTGAGCCAATGAAGTGACGACAAAACGGGCATACATATATCCTGAGAAATGCACCTTTCCCGCGAGTGTAACCAGGCCTTCCATAATTTCGGGTCATGCGCGGAAGGGTTGAAAACTCGCTGGTACTCCTTCGATCCAAAGCAGCCAGGCACCCTCACCCATACTTTCCTCGTAAAAAGCTCTCACGATGCAGAAGGTGGGATGCAGAAGGGGAACTTTCGACGATTTGATCATATCCATGCGCAGACGCTCTGCTAGAACTACCCTTAAGAATCCTTGTCTGCATCAGTGTCATTGACTGAGCTGCTGATGGAAGATACCCCTTCAGAATGATTCCCGGCTGCCGTTGGCTATCAGTCATGGCATTCGATAATAATGGAAATTTCGGGATTAAATGAACCTGGCGGAATCTGTGGATACTCTACGCAGTCTATGGACACTATACGTCTGAAAAAAGTTGAAAAACTCCTAATGACTACAAGTTTCTACTCAAAGTAACTAAGTCGTTTTGCAGAATCTTGGCGGTGACTTGCAAAGATGCAGTTGGCCTTATTTAGGCCAAGGACAAAGCGAGTCGGTCAGTTAGACATTTTAATGGGGCGAGCGATGTACAGAACTTGAACTGAATACTGGGGTAGAATGGTAGAATGTGGATCATGATGTGGACCATAACCATGCTATTGCTAGCAGTTATGCAAAAAAATAATACTCTATTGTTTATGATAATATAACATCATTCGCGATTAGAAAATTTTATGGGGTAGTTACATTGAGTAAAAAATTAGTTAGCCTAATGAAGAAACTGGGTATAGTAACTGGTTTCTTCGTTCAAATAACGATAAGCCTAGTAACTATACTAAAATTGTCATTATTACAATTTTTACTAGTTCCCTCAGGATCTTGCATTACTTTCGTACTTTATCCAACTTTGAAAGAATGGTTACCCACCATAATTGGAAAAGAAGGCACTAGTACTTCCGAAATTGTTGTAATAACCATTCAACTTAGTAATGGTGATCACTTCGATCGACTATTATTTCTACTCAAAGATTTACTAAGCATCTTTAAAACCTAAGGAGCAGTCGGGAAAAATGCTAGAAACTGTGATAGCAGCATTAAAAAACATAGAAAGATATCCATTGTGAGTATACGTCTGAATATCTTATAATTACACATTCTGAAAGTAAAATGAATTATTGAAATATTTTCTGTGAGATTGAAATAAAGTACTTAACTACTTACAGTAGTAGAACTACTTAGTTTTGATATTCTCGAAGCTTGCAAGTAAACTCACCTGAAACAAAAGAGAAAGACGTTAATTTAGTCCACGATATATACAATTTTTAGAAAACTAAGGTACACAGTTTGCTGCAAAATAAAGCAGAAAATTGTACAGTAAGTACATATTCATGGTTTTTTCATTTCCAGACAGACAATGACACATACAATGTTTTTTTTAACTAATACATAGTTTTCCACAAACTTGGGAAGAAAATGAGACGTACAGAACAAATTCATGGTTATTCCTTTTCCAGATAGTCAGAGATACATACAACGTTTCTTGCAAACTAAAGCACATGGTTTTCCGCAAGCTATAAAGAAAATGATACATAGAATGCATATTTATGGTTATTCTTTATCCGGACTGATAATCGAACATCCCGCGCAGAATACCAATTGATTAATTAATTGGGTGTTAATTAAAATAGACATGAAAACAACTTCCATCCCGCTGGTACATATACATATTATATATAAGGGTCATCCATAAAACATACTGAGGATTCATGAATATTTAATGAGTAATCGTATCACGTATTCATGCCCTCGACTTCAAGTATCATAAAAACAAACTAACTGGCTTATTACACCTGAATGAAGGATTGTTGACCCCCCTCAATTTAATTGAAGATTTTCAACGGTTGCATGTATATCAGAAAATTAGGACTATTATTAGACATATGTCATCTATGAATGATACAAAATGCGTACTTTACAATATTATTACTATTATTATTATTACACCATTAAGCTATGCCCTATTCGGACTACTGGAAAATAAGAATTGCTGTGAAAAGATTTGAAAGTGGAATTGACATGTGAAACTTTTAGCAAGGGATGTGTATGAGAAGGAAGCAGGGATAGGTATAAGATCAGTCTTATAACTCATGACGTATTTTTTGCAAAACAGAAAAAACCTGATTTAATTTTTAATCTTAATTTCATAATCCGAGAGCTCCGCATAAGACGTGGCATTCTTAGTAAACAGAGTCTTTGATTAAATTGTTGAGCAGGATAAGTATAAGGATGTGTGATTCTAGAACAAGAATTAACCAGAACACACTGCATGTTCTTTGCCAAATATATCTGTTGTGAACTTCCGAATTTAATTTTACAAGAGGAAGTAAGACGCAATAAGGCCGTTGCACGAAAATTTTCTGAGATGCGCCCTTTTGAACGCATCTTTGATCACATTACGGAATAACTAAGCATCGTCACTCTAATTTCTAATGATTTATATCCTTCTCAAACTCAATTGTTATAAAAAAACTTAGATCCTTATCCTCATTGTTAGATGCAGAATGTTCCCAATCTGTAGGACAGCATTCCCGTTCTCTGGTGCCTTATTTTTGTGCAACTCAAAACAACACCATATAAGCGTAATTTTGAAGATTGGCTGTATACTTTTCATTCTCGATGAGATTTTAGTATTTGAAAGGCTCTTCCTCCCCTAATATCATTATTACTTTTTCGTCATTCAATCGAAGATCATCATCACCATCCCAAAATTCTTAATATATTTTCAATATTGATATCAGCATGATTCGCAACCAGCTGATGGTACTTTTGATGTATAAAACTATCAATGGTGGCGGGAGTCTCCAGTAACGGTGGTTAAACGAGCCTCCTCTAACTCTAACGCTAACGGGAAATCCTCGTAGACGATTTCCGAGACTTTCTCTTCGGCGGATAGTCATGAACATCGTCAGCGACACATACTGTTCCCTGAAATACTGCGATTCCCTACGCGGTCTTGCTACCGTTACTTTTTCGACTCCTTCGTCAGTTGCAGCAGCGGCAATTCGCATTGTCGGACCGCGCTTTGCAGAAAATTGCTGCGCTCTCTTCGATTTGAGTTGCCGCGTTTTCGAACCGGTACTCTTAACTGTACACCAGAGCCTATCTCGTTCCGTTAAGAGTTAACTCGAGTCAAACTGAAATCAAGCCATTTTTATTATTCATTCAGCGACTTGATATAACTAGGAGTTTCTTATGCTATGTCTGACTATCTCCTCATGGGACTCATGGGGCTCATAGAACTCACAGCTCGTAGATCAATAATTACAAATCAGAATACTGGCTTCTTGCAGTTTAAGATGCAAGATGCGCATTATCTGAAGAATGCGAATTAAAGATAATAGATAAATGACGCAAAGAGATTCAGGTGACGTTTTGCTAAAACTGTCACGTATAGAGAACTGCGTGACCAGGAGCGAAAATAGAGCCTCTGGGACAAGGTTGGAAGACCCTCTTGAGTGTAGCACAGAAGAAATGTTTACATCGATTCCAGGTAAAAGATCTGCTGCAACAAAAATGGAGCAAGAGTAACAAAAGTCACTGCACCAGTGCTATCTACAGTCATTTGAGTTCATCAGGCTGGATCAAAATGGCGATTTCAGAAATGTCAGTTGCTTTTTGCTCAGTGGTATAAAATATTATGTAGTTCTTTTACGATAGTCCAAGCAAGAACAATATTTTTTGGTGCAGGTTCTACTTCAATTCGCTAACTAATGTCGCACTTAGCCCAGCTTAAAACGTGAAACAGTAAATGACGTCAGAATTCCTCGCCGTGGTGAAACTTTTGCTAAAATAAGTTCGATTTTTAGTCGCAAAATTTATCAGCAACACAGTTTATCTTTTGTTTTTTCTGTGAGGCTATTGACTTTCAATCTACGGTTCTTGAAAGATGTCGGATGAAGGTCTCGTGGGGGAGGTCGACAATCGACAAACCGAATAGCGGAGTTCTAGGCAGCCTTTCGCGATCACGTAATGTAGGCTCGTCGGCAAATGTACCGCAAGATACCAGTTACGTCACGAGGTGCGAGACTCAATTCCTGTTCGGAGCTGTTGGACTTGGCGGTGGGGATGTCCGGTGGATGGAAAGGGAAGATGGATGCGAAGAACAAGGGGGGGGGGAGAGGAAGGGATAATAAAAAACATACAGAGAGGAAAGGTAAATGCATCCGATAAGCAGATGGTATGGAAGAATGGAAAAAAGAAGGAAAGACAGAGTTTCGGGAGTCAGACTCTTGATGGTGGATTCACAATCGGGTTTCAGTTAACTTTGAACAAAAAACCTTTCTGTGGGTGTAGACTTTTATATTTTTTTTTCAATCCGAAACGCCTAAACATAAAAGTGAAAACAATTTGTTGCTTACTGGTACTAAGACCTACTTCGACATATTTTGTCCGGATCTGGTTCAATGTTAGCTTCAGCCCGATGGAAAGATCAAGATCATTTGAAAGAAAGTGTCTCAGAGCATGTACAAAAATTCATAAAACACCACATTCCCAATATACAAGATCCCAGTTGAATAAAGAAGTGTGCTGTATATAATATCAGAAGACACAGAAAAAATGTTGAGAGTATTGTTGCTAAGAGGGACAGTATTGCAGGACTGGAACAGAGGATATTTAGCCAGCTGATTGTCTCATCGAAAGCACAAAAACCACTCCAAAATCACTACTCTTAGAACTACGACTTCCGAGACGGATAATTATACTAACATTGTCATCCAAACTTATTCTTTGCCTGACTAATAAGCAGCAAACATTCTCCCTGTGCTTCATGTCTTCCTTCTATTACTTCTAGAAATGATTGAAGGAATTGCAATTACATGCACATTACCAACGACAAATCGAATTCACTTGTGCGCCAACTGACGCTCTAGCTTCTCGTACTCGCACTTCCGTCCTACACGCAAGTGCAGCTGGCCTTTTGTAAACTTTATCTTCATAAACCACCTCATTCAAGAGCAGATTCGTGTTCAATGCAGCAGGATGCACGAACGCGCCTCTGCACGGAATGCACGTTTGTTCGTGATAATACATAGCGGTAAATCGGCTAGGCCAGTACTCACATCCATATGTGTGTATATTGTATTCGAGCTTTTTAGCGAAGACGCATGTCCGGGTTCAGGGGCATCTAAGTAAACGGCACGTTTGTGCATAATATGCTATTGTGTGTTCAGTGTTCACTGTACAATCATTAATGATCACGTCTCCATACACACATGACTGATTCTTAGAGGAAAATATAGGACTAATGCAATTCAAATTCATATTTCCAGGAAAAGATGATTTCTCATTGCTTGGAGGCATGTCAAAGATTTAAAGAAATGTGTAAGAAATCAGGAATTTTAGCAATGCATGCAAGCGAGCTTGAACAAGAAAACATCCAAATCAGCGTCCCTATGGTCTTTCAAGAATAGATATTGATCTTGTCTTTTTATAAACCTAATATCTTAAAGTAGTTATAGGGATAATGCCAATGTAAATTGTACTATGGTTGTCAAAATCGAGCCATAAATGGTCCGATATAGCTGAGCAACATGAGTGATGTCTCTTACTCTTGCTAATATCAGCTTCTCGGATGTCAAAGGGCTTCAACACGATTTTTGTAACAGATGTCCCGATAGAGTTTAGCAGCATTGTTGTTATCTTATTTTCATCCTAGTATTGGATTCTCGAACGTTAATGGACATATTGTGAATACTTGGACCTTGCGTGCACTTCTAATGAAAGGCATTGGGGTTCAAATTTTTATAATAAATGGTCTGACTAAGTTGAACATCATAACAAATAAAAAGCAACAAGAACAATTCCATCGTTTTTTTCGATCAGAGGGAGTAAAATATCGCAGTGTCGCGAAACCTTTTGGATTGTACCGCTTCCCTTCTATCCAGTTTGTTGGGATTGGGACAATAAAGCACAGACGTGCAATAAATTCTGTAGGCCCGCTCGTGAGTGGTACAGTTATGTGATCCCGGACTTGGTTCTCGACTGCCGCATCGGCCTGCAACTGGGAGAAACACGAAGAGATACTCCTTATCCTGTCCTGAAGAATATTAAAGATCAACGACATCACGCGGCCTCTGGAGACACGTCGCGACACGACGTCAGACCAACTGCGTGGTAACACCCTGCACAAAAAGCTTTATCTGTAAAATGCCAATCCTTGCAGCATTTTTGAGGTGATGAACAGTTTGATGGTTGGAAATGCTTTATAACAAATTCCACACCAATAGCTTTCTGGGTATCATACCAGTTGCCAACAAGTATCGACTGAGAACAGGATGGAAAAGAAAAAACTTTCGTTCAATCATTCATATTTATCAAGATCACGTAGGCAGAGTATGTTCCTAGGGATCAATGGACTTCAATAGTGATGATCAGAGATATTTCCGAGTATTATACACGTGTCAGCAAAAGGAATTGACAAGATCCACACAATACTTTCTTCTTTCAAATTGTTTGATGTCATCAACATTTATAATCTCTGAATCATTTTTAGATACTTGCGAAATTTGTGGCTACATTAAAAGAATACTTAATCTTTCAAGTTTCAGCTTGTATTTGCGGGATAGTGATTTTCAGTTTTATAGATACTTGCAACAATAACTTCAAATATCTTATTTAATTGAATGTGCAGCAAACACAGTTTTCTAATCAAGTTTTGTATGATCCCAGAACAAAAGCAAGCAGAAATTAATTCTTTCCCAGAAAGGAACAAACTCGCGTGTCTACCTTGACCATGTTAGAGAAGGTAGCTACTAGCTAGTTGATTTGTGTTACGTCACTAGTTGAACCTGCTACAGTGATCGCGAGTGCACTCAAGCGTTGTGAAATGAATCATGAGAGAGACAACCTTCCTTCGTCCAACGTGCGTTTTGATTGTTACAACCTAATGAAAAAAGTGATTATGGCTGAAAAGCAACTAAACTTCAACATCAACTATTATTCTTCAATTACACGCACATCGATTGAAAATAAAGTTAGTCTTCGAAGATGCCATTGTCAAACCGTTCTACCTGCTACGTCTTCCGTATTTCGTAATCCATTACATCTAAGGATTCCTGCTGTTAGCTTAAGAGATATGTGATCACGTGGTTCATCCATCCATGTGTCAGCGGTCGATGCACCAAGAAAACAGAAGATTTTCTATTCAATCCCATAACGGTTAAGTTTAGGAATTCCGCCCAGGGGTTTGGTATCAGTTATTAACGCATCGAGATGTCTTATTCTGATTATTATATCCTACTCTGAATAGAACCCTGAAGATTTTAATTAAAATACTCTTCATCAACCATATATCTGTATCGTACATGTGCAGGATTTCCAATTTAGAAATTTTTGGTCAATCAAGAACGTTAATATGTAACGTCCATCACTGAGATTTATTTGTAATCGTTCGATGAAAATGAAGCGTTCGTTTTTAATGGATTTGTAAGGAATCTTTTGTGCACATTCCGTAGCATTACTTAGAGCTGTATTGTTTCAACTTTAAGTCTGATCTGTGTACAGATATTCTCCTATTAGGGTATTTGACTAATCAATACGAATCGGCCATACGAAAATTTTTTTCTATGAAGAACCTTTGTCTCCGAAATTTGGTTAAAGATCTTTTGGAAAATATGTTGAAGTTTTTTATGCACTATTGTTAATGGAGAGGATTTTATGCATGTTTGATTATCATGAAAGCTATTAAGAATGAGGACCCGTTCATGGATTCAGGATTCTTTGTATGAATATAATAAGCTTTCTTAAATTTACAAGTTTCACGGTTTCAAATCGCAAAAACAGTTTGATGTGACCAGGCAGGATGCTTTCTTCAGTTTTCGATCAGGGAAAAGTAAGTCTGATCATTACGGACTCTTCAGGTGGTTTTCGCTCTCACTTAATATATTACCGGTTGTATTTGGTTTCTGGTACCGGACTCACTTGAAAAATCTGTTTTGAAAATTATGATTTTCATCTAGGAAACAAAATTCAGTTCCTCAAAATTGTTCTAAAAGCTAAAGTCATTTGCATATTCTGTAGCATTAAATAGAGCTCTCTTTTCTCAACTTTTGTTTCGATCTGTGTTTAAACATTCTACTATTGTTGATTGTAATTGGTTCTTAATGGAGATGACCGCATGAATTGTCAATTTTTACAAAAACTGTTCTACTTGAGGAACCGTTCATGTCTTCAGGAGTCTTTTTACAAAGATTGAAAGCCATTATAAGCTGAAGCTGTTTGGTTCTTCTTGGTCCAGTTTTTGATGCAGCAGGCAACGCAAAAAGCCCTCTAAATTTTCGATCAGGGCGAAGTAAAGGTGATTATTACGGGCTCTTCAGGCGTTTTTTGCTTTCACTGATCATGTGACCGGATCGTACCAGGCATGACTGGTACCTGACTCCTTCGATAAATATTTTTTGAAAAATGAGAATAACATCTAGAAAACAAATTTCAGTTCCTGAGAATCCTCCTGAAAGCTGAGGTCATCTGCAAATTCCGTAGCATCAAATAGAGCTGTCTTTTCTCAACTTTTGTTTCGATCTGTGTTTAGACATTCTACTATTAGGGGTTTTTGACCTACACATTTTCGTCGGAAATTTCAACATGTTAGTCTCTAATAAACCTTTTGTTTCTGCAAATTTGGTATGGCACCTTTCGGGAAATGAAGTAAACTTTGTTGTGAATTGCTTTTATGGAGATTACACTATGAATCCTCAATTCTCACAGAAGCTTTTGGACTTGATGATCCATCCAAGTCTTCAGGAGCCTTTTTATGAAGATGGAAGGCCATTAAAAGTTGGTAAGCTGTTTGGTTATTATTATTGTAGTAGTTGGTTTGGCAGGTAAGGCAAAAAGCACTCTTAATTTTCGATCAGGGCGAAGTGAAGCTAAAGGTGATTATTACGGGCCGTTCAGGCGTTTCTTGCTCTCACGGGTCGAATCACGTGTTCAATCGCGTGGGGTAAAAGATGGCCATACGAAGCGGCAGTGGAATTGGTTACCGGCAAGGTGGTTTGACCAGGTAGACAACGTTTGCCACGTGGTGCTGAGGTCATTGTCCTGGACGAGCCCTTCCCTAAAGTCTTTGTACCGCGCTTCGTAATGACGGCCTGTGAACTCGATGCGAGCGGTATTTTGTGGATTATAGTCACTATAGTCACCCTTCTCTGCCGGAACAATCACCCGCACGCACTGCCGAGGTAAGCCTTCTTCTCGGGTCAACGAAATCCCGAAATCAAAGTTAACTTCCTCAAGAAGGACTCCACCCTGATTTGGAATGGAAGCTATTCATTGCGGATAATGGCAAAGTTGACTCAGAAAAGAATCATGAATTCGGGAAGATACATAAATGCAAATCTTATATTAAAAAATAATTTTCAACCAAGTAGTTGCATTCTCAACCGGAAAAGATGAAATTTCTACCAGAACAGATGATGCTTTACACAAAAAACGAATTTTGAACAAAATAGTTGGAAACTCAACCAAAAAGTGTAATTTCCTACTTAGGAAAGATAAATCTTCATACAAAAAAAGATGATCCCTCAACAAATAATTTATTACTTGATATTCCAATAATCGGAACGGATTCAATCGAGAAAAAAAAACAGTTAAATTTTACTACAAAAGACGAATTTCCGAAAAAAGTTGTATTTTTGACAAAACGGACAAATTTTCAAAGCAATAATTAATTTTTTGATCCGAGAATATACTATTAAACTAAACCACGAAAAGAAGTGAAGTTTCGAACCAAAAAGACGTTATTTACCAAAAGACTTGAATTGTAATCAAAAATAATTTTTTAGTTGTAAGAGAAGAACAGTTTCAACCAAATTGTCGAGTTTTCGAACAAAAAAGACTAATATTCTACAAAGGAGTTAGATATTCAATTTAAAGATTGATTTTACAAAAGGAAGTTAATTCATAACCGGAAAGTCTAATTTCCTACCAAAATAGCAAAATTTACTTTTTCGTCCAAAGAATAAGGTTATAAGCCAAACAAAATGATATTTCAAAAAAATAATTGAATTTTATACCAAAAAAGTTCAAGTCCCATTCAAGAAGAACCAAATTCCAAACGAAAAAGATTTCTTTTCCACAAAAATGTCGAATATCCAACAAAATAATTACTCCCTTAACCAAAGAATAAGATTTCAAGCCAGAGGAACTTGAACAATTTAATTTTCAATCAAACAGTTGAATCTTCAGCAAATGAAAAAAAAGGAATTTCTACCATAGATGGTGGAGTTTCAAACCGAAAAAATAAATTTAAAAAGGGTTGAATTTTTATCAGAAGAGGATTTTCCGTCGAAAAATGAAAACAGTTCAAACCAAATTGTTGAATTCTCAACCCAAAAATATAAATTATTTAACAAGGAGTTTAACTTTTTACCAAAATAGTGGAATTCTTAGGTAGAGAAGATGAATTCATGACTAAACATGACGACCCTGTCAAATTTTTTAAGAAGTAGTTAATTCTATAAAAAAAATCCAGAACAAAAGAATGTAATTAAAACCAAACAGTTCAATTTAAAAAAATATATATATATATTAATCATCATATAAAATAGACCAACTTTCATTGAATTAGTTGAATTTTTAATCAAAAAAGATTATTAGATGAAATTTCAACCAAAATTGGTCAACCTTAAGGCAAAAAAAAAGAAGTTTAACAAAACGGTTCAATTTTAAATCACAAAGTCAATTGTCACCAAAACAGTTGACACTGCAACCATTAAAACGAATTCTCCACCAAAAATGATCACTTTTGAACGAAACTGCAAATTTTCAACGTGATAATTGTCAACTCAATTAAATAATGAGATCTTCATCTTAAACAGTTGATTTTTCAACTCCTAACAGAAGAGGTTAATCTTTAACGAAGAAAGATTCCTGTAATCAAGAGAGGGGAGCAGATTCAACAAAATATCTAAATTTTCCTACAAGAAAGTTAATTTTTAACAAAGTAGTTCGTTTTTTACCAAAACAGTTGAATTTTCAACTTTGGAAGACGAATTTCCAACAAAGTATTTGATCTTGCAACCAAGAAGACGAAATGGGATTATAGTGATGAGTAATATAATCTTGGTATAAAATTTTCAATACAAAATTAGCGTTTTTATTTAATTATTCAAAATTAAAGATGATTCAATTTTCTATTCATAAAAATTGAAGAAAATTTTCAGCTAAAGTAGTTTTCTTGGGCATTAAATAAAATTTAGTCTAATACAAAGAAAATAAAACTTGAGCCAAAAAATCATCATTTTTCTACTATAAAAGATCGAAATTTAATGCAGAAGGACAAGTTTTCAACAAAAAAGTAACATTTTCGACCAAATAGTTGAATGTTCTCCCCAAACGGGAAATTTTCCACGAACTACATGAATTTTATACCAAATAGTCGAATTTGAAACTGGGAAAGAAAAAATAAACGTTTTAAACCAAAATAATAAAATAATTTTCAACCAAGTTAATGCAACAAAAATAATTTTGAATTCGAACAAAAAAATTCAATTCCCAACTGAATATATGTATTTTCACCAAATACATCAATTTTAAAACCCTAAAGATGAGTTTTCAGCAAAATACATAAATTTGTCACCAAATAATTGATTTTTCAAATCATGAAGGATGAATGAAAAGTTTCGAAACATTGTCCAACATCTACATGCATTTGTCGAAAGTTGGTACAAGTTAGAGTGTAAATTCCGAACTTACGATTACTTTTAGAAGAAGAAAGAAAGACTTTAAAAAATTAATGAAAATTTGGGAATGTATACAAATTTATAAAGATTGATACATGAACTTTTAGTAATATTTGTAGTGGAATGGTCTTTTCCCATTTCAGAGATCAGACAGCAGGGGACTAAGCCCTTCCTCAGTTACCAACAGAAGCACATCATATTTTCTTTATTAGAACCAAACGAGTTACGCTTACCCTAAAAGGAATTTGTCTCGATTGTATAATAACAATGCATATGATGGTAGGAATGATGTTGGACTATAGGAAGCTACTTCTGTTTTTCCTTTCAAGAGAACCCGTTGAAAAGAAATCTTAGATTTGATTGTGGTATTGCCGATGGTCGACAATGTTAGATCTTTAGAAAGTATTAGCGCATCCAGTTACTTTGATTTGCGTAATATACAGGTATAAAATGTTATCCGATATACTCCAACGTCCTTCTGTTTTTGAAATACGATATTGTCTGATAATGATGTACTCAACGGCACGTTCCGGTGTGTAATTCAAAGATTATGCGATGACCATGACTTTGAACTGTACGATGATCTAATAATCTTCTCTGCACGTTAGATTCTATTTGTGGCTTTATAAGGATCTGATGCAGCCACGGTCATTAACCTTAAACTTGGCAATGTATTGAATGTAGTCTCACAGCATTCTTACATTGTACGATCACCACATTTACTTTTATTCCGTTAACTTTTTCTATTGTTCAAAATGCGTATTCAGTAGCAAAAAAAAATCGTCCATCAAAAACAAATAAACGATGTGAACATGATTACTGTTAACATTATTGCAAAAAAATCGAACCGCGGTCGCTCCTTTTTGAGCAAATCCAATATCAGGAGCAATTTATGATAAGGTATCTGGGGTCGACCATGTAGGTATCAAACATCCAGGAATCAATCACCTTTTTTAGCTATTCTTAAGATGTTTTCGGCATAATTTTAATATGGTCAAGAATTCAATTCCAAATGTTGTTGAGATAATCACACAAGTAATGTTTTACGTGATTCTACGGTACTTCAACATCACATCAAGTGCTCCTCCGCCTGAAGAATTTTTTTCTCATCCCACACAGAATCATCCTGAAATGGTAATCTCGCATCTTCTACTAGGATTTTCTAATCCTCATAACAATAGTATGTATAGAAACTACCACATCACTGAATCTCAAGTGCTTCTCTGTTCAAATAACTTTTGTCTTATCGCAGACAAGATCGTCTAGGACACTTTAGGAATTCAGTTGGAGATAATAAAGCAGAATGTTGATTACTGGTCCATTTGCAATTTTTTAATTTGAATTGAGATGTTTCTCATTTACAATTTCGACGTTTTGACTGTTTGTCGACAGTCCTCATCAGAAGGATAACAAAATGAAGCATGGGTAACCTGATGAAACGTGGGGAGTAACTTTTGTTAATAAATTACATGAAACTGATTGAAATGACTCGGCCTCTTGAGCAGCTTGAAATTTACATGTTTGTTTATTGTCTTCATCGAGTGTTAAATTTTCAAACCAAGTCCGTCCAGCAGACGGAGTAATTCGAATCAATCTTATGAGATTTTTGAACAATAGTTACTCTCTAAGTTTCATCAAGTTACCCATGCTCCATTTTATTACTTTTCTGATGAGGACTGTCGACGAAAAGTTGGAAGGTCGAAATTATGAATCAGAAATCGCTCAATTATTATTTTCAAATTTAAAATGGACCAGTAATCGACATTCTATTTTATTACCTCCAACTGAATAATTTCACCCTGATCAAAACTGCTTCTACTACTATAGTTTTCGAGATCTCAGAACAAAAGTGTGCATTGAAACTGCAACATCCTTGATACTCAAGTTCTTATTTGCTAATAGGATCCTTGTCTCATCCTTAGCAAAATCGGCTGAGGATATTAGTCTTTTTGTATCTCGTACAATGGTTTTTCGATCCTCAGAACAAATTACATTACATTAAAAACAGCTTCTTTGCTAAAAAAATTTTTGTCTCATCTCACACGAAATGATCTAGGGACTTTAGTATTTTTAGGTCTTCTACTATGTTTTTCTAGACCTCAGAATAAAAGTGTGTAGTAAAACTACAAAATCCTTGTTGCGCAATAGCTTTTGCGCTTGGAGAATTTTTGTCTATCCCGGACGAAATCATCTTAGGGTGTTAGTCTTTTTATTGTTCTACCATGGTTTTCTAATCTTCATCTCAAAAGTTGGCATTGAAACTACAGCATCCTTGATACTCAATATCATCTCAGGTGGAATCATCTAACGAACTTCCCGAATCGTCTAAGGATATTAGTCTCTTTACATGTTGTACAATGGTTTAAAAACCTCAAAACAGAAAAGCGCATTGAAACTGCAGCATCCTTGATACTCAAGTGCTCTTTCGCTTGGAGGATACTTTTTTTATCCTACACAAAATTATCCTGAAATGGTATTCTTATAGGATCTTCTTCTCTGGTTTTCTAATTCTCAGAACAAAATTGTGCATTAAAGCTATGACATCCTTGATACTCAAGTGCTTCTTCGCTTTTAAAATTTTTGTCTTATTCCAGACGAAATCGGCTGAGAATTGATACTCAAATGCTTCATGGCTGAAGAATTTTTGTAATCATCTGATGCAAAATCGTCTAAGGATGTTAGTCTTTTCACATCTTCTACTATAGCGTTTTTATCTTTAGAACAATAGTGTGCCTTGAAACAACAAGATCGTCGATACTGAAGCGCTTTTACGCTAAAGAATTTTTGTTTTATCTGATGCGAAATTGCCTAAGGATGTTAGTCTTTTTGCATCTTCTACTATGACTTTCTAATCCTAAGAACAAAAGTGTGCATTGAGATCATAACATTTTTGATACTCAGTGCTTCTTCGCTCAAAGAATTTTCGTATCATCTCAGATGGAATCATTTAAGGAACTTAGTCTTTTTGTATCTTTTGCTATGGTTTTCTTGACCGGAGAACAAAAGTATACATTGAAACTGCAATATCCTTGATACTCAAGTTCTTCTTTGCTCTAAGAATTTTAGTCTCATCCTAGGCAAAATCGTTTAAGGAAGTTAGCCTTTTTGCATCTTCTACTATGGTTTTCTTATCTTCAGAACAATAATTTGCATTGAAACAACAAGATCGTCGATACTAAAGAGCTTCTACGCTGAAGAATTTTTGTTTCATCTGATGCCTCAAGTGCTTCAATGCTCAAAGATTTTTGTCTCACCCTAGGAAAAAACGTTTAAGGATGTTAGTCTTTTTTTTTCATCTCCGGATAAGGTTTTCAAAACCTCAGAACAGAACTTTGCATTGAAACCAGGAACATTAGTCATGAATTTGCTGACTCGCTTGAATGAAGCAGAATGAAACTAATTTGAATGTTTGCCGAAGTCCAAACAATCCCTTTTTTTCGTCTCTTTTTCAACTAAGAGCACCAGTAAACAATTAGGAATAGGATGCCTTCTTTTATTTTACACTTGATATTCTATGATGAAAAAATGATTGAATCACTTTCGGAAAGCGAGAATGAACAACGTGGACATGGCAGCACCTGCGGTCGTCGACCCTCTCGAGCAAACGAATACCTCAGGCTCAGGACAACGTATCCAGCGACAATGACGGAATGCCATTGGACTGGCACGTAACTCGTAACTGATACCTGTCCGAAATTTAAGACCCACTATTCGACGTAGTCAGCCTTTTATTTTCCATAGCCGAAAGCCTCAAGTCATTGCTTTTCAATTGAGCGAATTTACTCTTTAAAGCGTCTTCAGCCTGTAAAACCTTCTTCAAAATTCTTGCAAAGTGATACCCTATAACGGAGTAAACTCGTTCATGCAGGGTAACGTTGCCCAACCTCACCTTTATATTTCAAGATTCAATATCAAATTTCAGATGGGGAAAATGAAATGTTTTAAATTGTTTCACTTAGTAGAACAAGTTTACTCCGTTTTAGGGTACTTGAATTGACGCCAACTTTATGTGGTATCCGTTAGGATTGTGCATCTACCTAATTTTTGATTATTTATTAGGTCCTCTTGATTTTTATCATCTTAATAAGAGATCTTTTTTTTTTATTTAAAAGGTTGAAAACTTTCGGAATTTCGTACGAAATGAGACCAGGTAAGGGAAATTTGACCATTGCTCAGGAGGATATTACAAAAATAGTGCAAATTTTAATGTTCCTATCTGAATAAAGTGATGTTACTTCATATTATCTGTATACAACCTGATTGACTTTCAAACGAATTGCGATTGCTCCATTTATTCAATTCAAAAATTAAAAACTAAATCTGCTGCTTACTTTCAAGTTTTTTACAACTGTGGATTTAGTTTATCGTTTTCAATTTATATAAACATGCATACATTTTTTCATATTCTGGAAAATTTCAGAATATATCTCTACTTTCGAAAATTGATGATAAAATTTGAACATTCTCAAAGCATTTCGGAATATTCAAAGGTATACTATAATTTCCATAAGGATTCAAAGTGGTTCAAGAATAATTCAAGAACTTTTCAGGAATCTCTTAAGATTTCATAGCCAATAAGATAACATATATTTGATAAATTTAAACAATTTTTTAGTTCTTTTACTAAAAGTTTCATGTGGTTTTAAAAGATTTCAAGGAATAGCAAGATATTTCTGAATATTTGAAAGAACATTAGTGGTTATCCTATGAAATTTTTCGAAAAGGTATTTGAGAAATTTCTTGGTCTTCCAACTTTTTTAAATCAATAGGACACATTCAGAACTTTCTTGAAGTTTTTGATAATTTTGAGAGATTTCATAAGCTTTTGGGAAAAATTTAGGAATTTTATGAGCCTTCAGGAGATTCCAAGGAATATAATGAAATTCTCAATTGTGAACTATTCCATACATGACTACCAATAATGATTGCCCTATTTATTTCTGCAGAAAAATTACCTAAATTCAATGTTATTGTTTATAAATAATAATGCATTACTAATGTAGTCTGTAAGAAATGTTCAAATGCATTGACGTTACGTAATATTTTAACAAAATCGAGTAGCGGTATTAGTTTTTGCGTACCTCGCCTCAAAAACAAATTTTTTAGGATATTCAAAAATACATTATCTCCTGTGAAAAAATAATTTTTCGATTTTCGCACAACCTGATTTCTAATGACTTTATGACAAAATATATTTTCCGGAAAGTTTTGTGTTTTTGCAATGTATTTCTACCAAGAAAGATAACTCTACGTAAATTGTTGTGCAATGAATATTGTGAATTTTTCATGTGTACAGTTTTCGATAAAAAATAATGATATCAAACTATATTTCAAAGTAAATAATTTGCGAACAAGGAGGACTAATTTCATTTCCCGAATTTTGTTAGGAGTTTCTTTCTGAGAAATATTTTCTTTAATTATCTAAATTGAAGAAAATTAAATTGAATTAAAGTTCATTTTCTAATTTTGGAACTTTTGTGAAGTAGCATAATTTGTGAAATTGTACGTTTTATTCAGATGAATTAAATAAAAAAATTATTCTCAACCATTAAGGACTGTTTTTCCTTGACTTTTCCCCCCAAAAATATCAATTTTCAAGAAAAAAGACATTTTTTAACCATGATAACTTGTTTACTATAATAGGTGAACTTTCAACCCAAGAAGATTAATTTTGAATCAGAAAGATCATTTTCAACCACGGAAAATAAATTTCCTATCAAATAGTTAAATTTCAAATAAAATATTTTAATTTTTATCCCATACCAAGATGACTTTTCTACGAATCTTTTTGTGTAGAGATTTTCCATTTTCGATTGAAAATTAATCCTTTCAGGTTGAAAATAACTCTCTTGTTGAAAATCATCTTCTTTGTTGAAAAAAAAAAATCTTTTTCGGGTTTGAAAGTCAACAGTTTTCTAAAAGAAGATTCGACTCTTCTTGGCACTCTTCTTCCCAACTGTTTCATCTAAAATTCATCTCATTGGGGTAAAATTTAATATTTCTTCGGTAGAAAAGTTATCTCTTTTGGTTCAAAATTAATCTTCCTTTCTGCTAGGAATGCAACTGTGTTTTGCTGGAGTTTATTATTCCTTTTTCTAAAATTCAACTTGCTTTGTCAACAAATTTTTTTTCAATCAAAATTTCTTTGTACAAGTGAAACAATTTTCTTTAGGATTCATCTTTCTTGAATGAACATCATTATTTTTGTTCGGAATATATCTTTTCAGGTTAAAATCAAATCTTCCAATATAAGAAAGTTATCTTTTTTCTGAGAATTTGTTTTTCAGCTTCAAAAATCCACTGTTTAATTAGAAGTTTGTCTTTGGGTTTAAAATTGATCTTTTATGGTGAAACAGTAGTATTTTTTTGGATAAAAACAAAGGATTCTTTCTGTTAGAAAGGCAACTGTTTTTGGTTGAAATGAAAAATTTTTCGTTAAAAAAAGTGGAAAATTCTCGATGCACAAGAATCTATCTATTGCTGTACAGCTGCTGGAAAATAATTGTTTACAAGCGAAAAACGTCAATTAATAAAATGTCTCTTAAAAAGCAGATTTCGTTCAAAAAATCCAGAGGTACCAAATTACAACTTTCGGCCTCCTCCCAAACATCAAGATGAAAGTTGGCAGGAGACTGGCACCCTCCTCAGTATTCAACACATCCAATAATTGACTCTTCACGAGTTACGCTGGCCTTAAAAGGGTTTTCGGCCTGATGATATAAAAAAAAGGAAGAAAAAAATTTCTCTCCGTCCTACCGTGACACCCTTTGATTCATCTACTTCTGGAACCAAGGAAGGAGTTAAGGAGTAGATTATAGATTGGAGTACGTAATCCTGCTCAGGAATTGAGAGTAACTTGATTGAATACTAAAATACGGTCTTTACGGAGGATTAATCTGAACGGAATGGAGGAAGAACGAAGAGAATCGGAGACCGAGGAAACGGGTATGCCGAGAAGAAAACAGCTGGTCGACCGGCCGGCCGAGAGTTCAATGACTGATATATTCGTGTA
>WSXT02230771.1:0-11313 GCA_011762715.2 Neuroterus valhalla | reverse complement strand
TAATCGTGAATGGTTTATCTTGGCTCAAAATCAGTCTGATTGTGCTTGAATCTAGACAAATTACACCTGATTGAACGTAAATTTCTAATAGTCTTAATCTGGTACCAGACTGGTACCATGTTACTTAGATATGGTACCGGGTTAACTACACGTGGTAACAGTTTGGTGTCATCACGGACTAATCGTGAATGGTTTATCTTGGCTCAAAATCAGTCTGATTGTGCTTGAATCTAGACAAATTACACCTGATTGAACGCAAATTTCTAATAGTCCTAATTTGGTACCAGACTGGTACCATGTTACTTAGATGCGTTACCAGGTTAACTAGACATATTAACAGTTTGGGTTCATTATGGACTAATCGTGAATGGTTCATATTGTCTTAAAATCAGTCTGATTGTGCTTGAATCAAGATAAATTACACCTGATTGAACGCAAATTTTTAATAATCTTGATTTGGTACCAAACTGGTACCAGGTTGACTGGATGTGGTAACAGTTTGGTGGCATCATGGACTAATCGTGATTGGTTCATCTCTTCTTAAAATCAGTCTGATTGTGCTTGAATGTAGACAAATTATGCCTGATTGAACGCAAATTTATAATAGTCTTAATTTGGTACCAAACTGGTACCATGTTACTTAGATGCGGTACCAGGTTAACTAGATGTGGTAAGAGTTTGGTGGCATCATGGACTAATCGTGAATTCTTTTTCTTGTCTTGAAATCAGTCTGATTGTGCTAAGGTCCAAGCGAATTTCACCGAATTGGAAGAAAATTTCTAATAGTCTAAATCCGGTACCAGACTGGTACCATGTTACTTAGCTGCAGTAGTAGGTTAATTAGATGTGGTAACAGTTTGGTGTCATCATGGACTAATCGTGAATGCTTTTTCTTGGCTTAAAATTAGTCTGATTGTGCTTAGGTCGAAGCAAATTTCACCGAATTGAACGAAAATTTCTAATAGTCTAAATCTGGTACCAGACTGATACCATGTTACTCAGATGCGGTACCAGGTTAACTTGATGTGGTAACAGTTTGTGTCATCATGGACTAATCGTGAATGCTTTTTCTTATCTTAAAATCAGTCTGATTGTGCTTAGATCTAAGCAAATTTCACCGAATTGAACAAAAATTTCTGATAGTCTAAATCTGGTACCAGACTAATACCATGTTACTTAGATGTGGTACCAGGTTAACTAGATATGTTAGCAGTTGAGTATCACCATGGACCATTTGTTCATGGTTCATACTGTCTCAATTTATCAATTCAAATTAATTTCGCCCGGCGGGTGTTTCACAAAATGTCGACTGCCTATTCGATCCTTTGTGTTTTTCTGCTTGACTGGCTTCTCGGTAAAATGAATTTCTCGAGGCGTCGGAATGGGTCGATCTTGGGAAAAAAAAATATGCCTTGATGGACAAACCTGGAACAAGAAACTTAATCCAAACTCATTTCCTTGTGCATGTTCCGTAAAATTAAGAAAGTAATTTTCAAAAGTGATACCAGTCTGGTAGTAGGTTAATTACATATGGTACCATTTTGGTAGCAACATGGACCATTTTTGGAGGGTTCACAGAGTTTTAAATTCATTCTGATTTTGCTTTAATATAGAAGAATGGTAATTTCAATCATAAATATTGGATTCTCATGTTTCTCGAAATTGCGAAAGAAATTTCTGGGCACCTGATACATGGTTACCATCATTAACTATTTGCGAATGGTTCACTGTGTCTCAAAATTTTCCTGATATTGCCTGAATCCAGGAAAATTCAACTGAATTTAATACTTACCAGTTTTGAGGCCTGATACCGGTCTGGTACCTGGTGAATAAGATGTGGTGCCAGCTGGGTATTTTCATTCATCATGAACCATTTGTGGATGATTTACAGTGTTCGATTGTGCCTATATCGAAAAGGAGTTTTGATTGAATAATTTGAATTTAATTTTGAATTGCGTGTTTGGCAATCTTAGGCTAGTAAATTGATGAAATTGACTAGAACCAGTATAGTGCTAGTATCAGATAAGTAATGGTACCAGTATAGTTTTATCAAGGAACTTTTTTAGATGGTCCGCAGTATATTTAAATTTTATTTATAAGTTTCGTTGAATTGATCAAGAAATTTTCCCAAAGTATTCGTCGGAAAACATCAGAATATTTTATACTGGTTTCGTATCATCAAAGACCATCCATGGTTGGCTCAACTTGTCTTGAAATGATTCAAATCGTACTAGAATTGAGACGAATTCTACTGAATGTATTCCAAACAAGGTTGGAGGTATATGTTCTGAAAAAATTAGGAATTTAATTGAGATGTCTGATCCAGAGTATAACAAGGTTGATTAAAGATAGTAACTGGCTAATTGGAGATGGTAACAGGCTCATTAATGGTGGTACCAGGTTGATAACAGATGGTATCAGGTTGATAAGATGTTGTTCCACCTTGTTACCATGATTTACCATTCAAAAGTGATACTAGGCTGATTAGAAGTGATAGTAAGCTTATGAGAGGTGGTAATAGGATCATTAGAAGTGGTACCCAGTTTGTCAAATATTTTGTTTGTACCATATGTGACATTCCTTTATTCTCCATTTCTGAGGTGCATATATCGTGAAATGGAAAGATAAATTTGATGCATCTGATATCAGGCTGGTACCAGGTTGATAAGATGTGATACCAAGTTCATTAGATGAAGTACCAATTTGGTACCATCATGGACAACTTGTTCATAGTTTTCGTTATCTTAAAAGATCAATTTAAATTTATTTTGTTGTGCCAAATTTTGTATGCTTATTCCATCCTTTACGGTCTCTCTCCGCTTGGCTGGCTTCTTGGTAAGAGGAATTCCTTATGGGTCTCTGAGTGGGTCGATCTAAAATGTGTCTTGATGAGCAAGCAAGGAACGAGCCACGAGGCTGTCTCGGATAACCTAGTAAAAGTGGTAAACAGCGGACGGGACTCTTCCCCCGGTGTTTGTTGAAGGCGCTACTGGAATTCGACAAAAAACCTCACCAGGCTACCGGCCACTCTAATACTCAGCTATAATGTGCTACATTATTCCACAACACATGCGAGCTAACTCGACCGATGCGATGCGATGGTCCACGCTCTTTTTTGTCCACCACATTACCTTCTTCGGATTGTAAATTACGACCTAATGATCCTCTCCTAGAATTTTGAAATTCTTATTCTTGATTCAATTAGGAATTTTTTGAACAGAGTAAAGTAGGCTTTCTTTCAATGTATGTAATTATGTCTTTAAAATCATAGCTTTCTAATAATTTTAAATGAGAAATATCTGCGAATGTCTAAGAACTCCGGTAGGATTGGGGAAAAAATGGTTTTCCGGCAAAATTCGGATTCATGTTTCTTGACCAGGCTGGTGCCAGACTTGTAGAGTGTGGTATCAGATTTTTCGGGGTTTACTATTTGTCTAGATTTGAGCCTATTCAGACCACATCTATTTCACTTGGTACCACATCTATTGTACTTGCTACCACATCTATTTCACTTGGTATCACATCTATTTCACTTGGTACCACATCTATTTCACAAGTCCCACATCTATTTCATCGGGTACCAGTCTCATAGCAGATGTATATTCGATTTGTATTATTTTGTGGCCATAAAACCGGTTTGAGGTTGGGGAAAATGGCATCTTAGCTTTTCTTTTTTGATTATCTACGAGATCTTCTTGTTTAAGTAATTAAGAGAAGAGAGATTTGAATTAATAAAAAAACTGCAACCATACCACCACGTGGAATGCACTTCTTTAATATCAAACATAATGCTATGTTTGTCTCTAAACCAGAATCCTGATTGAAGCAACAAAAAAACGAGTTAAATACAATCTAACCAGAACCAATTTGAGCATAAATTGCAAGATCTCTTTAGAGTGAGGAATGGTGATTCCACCTCAATTTATAAACTAACGACCCAGAGTTTTCTTGTTCCTGGAAAAAGCTATTTATTTGGAAAAGTAACAAAAAAATTCTTGTAAGAGAAGTATTCAAGGTTTACAATAATATTCGGAAAACATAAAAAATAAATGATTCCCGAGTGGTATCAGATGAACGAAAGGTAGTACCAGGCTTATAAAAGCTGGTACCAGTCTCATCAAAGTTAGTAGCAGGTAAATCAAAGATGGTATTAGGTTAATAAGATGTGGTACCATGTTGGAACCATGATGTACCATTTTTTTATTATCTACAGTGTCTTCAAGTATCAATTTTCTCGTAAGCTAAGTACTTAAAGTTCTTGATAATAATCGGACTGGAATATAATAACGAACCGCGGATTCGTGATAGATTCACTTTCAGGATGGCTCCTTAATGTGCGGCTAGGGTGAATTTCTAAGACTCGACCCGACTCGGTGAAGACCTAAGATGTACACGTCCGGCGCGGTGGAAGCTAGCAGCGGGTGGAGGCTGCACCCGCAACCGCAGCTCGCAGGCCGTCCGGTTGAAGTTGTTGTCTGAATTATACTCTGATTATACTCTGAGTGCAAGGCGGCTATGATTAAACATTAAACAACGCCATTATCCCGAAGTAGTGAAGTACGGATGCCGGGTGACCGCGGCCGCTCGTGTCCTCCTACAAGGAGGATTAGCTCAGCTGGTAATCCTGCTGCCTACTGCCTAACCAGAAACAGGAATGCCGAGGAGCATAATTAGCTATTTGCGAACGAGCGAGCTTATTTGCTTTACTGCATTCCACGCACCATTCAAGACGAGACGAGTCAGTACCGAGTTCAAATCATCCGAGTACCTTCTTCACTTTGGTTTCATCCGTTCCTTCCTCCAGTTCCTATAATCAGGTGGGTGGTACCAAGGAGGCTCTTCTGAAAAATTCTAAACGCTTTTCATTTTTCTTTTAGTTAGGTTGGATGATGAAGTTTAAGATTTATAAGAACTTGTTCGGACAATTCTGAGTGTTATACTTCTAAATCTATGTACCTTCTTTAGTCTGTCTTCCCCATTCCTTTCTCGAATATCTCTAATCAGTAGGATGGTAACAAGAAGGCTTTTTTGGAAACTTTGTACGCTTTTTGATTTTTGAGAAATTACGGTTTTGGAAGTATAAGGTGAATTCAATTTCGAGATTCCAATATATATCCGTTATTTTGATGATTCTTTATTAATTATTCATGAAGGTACATTAGTTTTTCCAGACGTTAAAAAAGGAGATCTTCATTCTTTTTTAAATAGAAGTCCTATATCAATGTGTCGATTCTTGTTAATCTCCATATAAAACTAGAGAAGATATTTATATGCAGCTGCCAATCTGGGGTATAATATAGAACCCAAGTCCCTCTCGAGGAAGATAAATCTGCAGATTGATGACCGAAAGGTGATTCACAGACGATTTGGATCGAGTTGTGTTTGAAGAATCCGAAGATTGAGTGTCTATCCCTGAAATCTTGCCTAAAATGCATATGACTGGGATGATCCCGTGTGTGGTTCCTCATTCCCTAAGAAGGTATAAGTGGTCCTTCTGATCGCGCTTACAATGCCATGGATATACGGATGGATGGACAAAATCGGGGCCCCTGCCTGCCTGTTTGAGTATGTCTGTGACGCTGAGCAGATTTACGGGCGGTTCACCACGCAGACGACCGTCTCTTTGCGGATTCTTGGGCTTCCACCGATATTATTAGCGGTCTAGGCTCTTTTTTTCATTGCAAGGTAGCCCGCTTTTCGACAGGTACCTTCTGATGCTGCTCCTGCTGCTTCGGACTGAGCAGGGTTTTTTTCACTCGAACGCATAATATCTCGGATAGACGGTTAGGTTCGTCCAAATTATTCTTTTCAGTCAACGCGTGCCCTCTATTTTATTAAGCATTGAGGTTATCAGAGGACTCTTTCGAAATTGTTTTCTACTAAGCCATTACTACAAAATCTGAACCAATTTTGATCGGAAAACAACAATTAGGGAAGCGAAGTGAACTTTTTTGGAGATTGCTCTATTTGTCCTTATCTTCATTGAGACAGTAGCCAGACCTTAACCAGAAATACTGGGATAGCAAGTTCTATTCAGGACCATTTCAGGTACTGTTCAGATATGTCAGTCTTTGTGACAAGAGAATTGAATTTCCTTATTATGAAGAATGAGAAAACGGAATAGTACATAAAATGGTATGATACTTGATACTTAAGAGCACTGCGAAATATGAAAAAAAGGTCCATCATGGTACCATCTTTTATTAACCTGGTACCGCCTCTGATAAGCGTGGTCTAGTTGAGTCAAATTAGGCTAATTTTTACCAAATCCAATCCAATTTTGATCAGATACTGACAATTGCGGAAGCGAAGTGAACTTTTTCTGAAATTGCTCCATGTGTCTCTATCTTGATTGGGCCAGTGGTCAGGCCTTAACCAGAAATACTGGAATATCAAGCTCTAGTCAGGACCATTTCAGGTACTGTTCCGATCTCTCAATCTATGTGACAAGAGGATTAAACTTCCTTATTATGAAGAATGGGAGAACGGAATAGTACATAAAATGGTATGATACTTGAAACTTAAGAGCACTGCGAAGTATGAAAAATAGATTTATCATGGTACCAACATGGTACCACATCTTATCAGCCTGTTACCACCTTTCATCAACCGGGTACCACCTCTGATGAGCGTGGGCTAGTTAAATCCAAATCATGCTGAGTTCTATCAAATCCACTGTAATTTTAATCAGATACTAACAATTGGGGGAGTGGAGCGAGCTCTTCCAAAAATTGCTCCATGTGTCTCTACCTTAATTGGGACGATGGTCAGACTTTAGCCAGAACAACTGAAATAGCAAGCTCTAGTCAGGACCATTTCAGGTACCATTCCGATCTCTCAATCTTTGTCACAAGAGGATTGAATTCTCTTATTACAAAGAATGAGAGAACGGAATGGTACCTGACATGGTATGATACTTGAAACTCAAGAGTACTGTGAAATACGAAAAATAGATTCATCATGGTACCAACATGGTATCTCATCGTTTTGGCCTGGTACACGCTTTCGAAAATTATTCTATTTGTCCCTGTCTTATTTGGGACAGTGGCCAGACCTTAGAGAGAACAGGAATAGCAAGCTTTATGAAGGACCATTTCAGGTACTTTTCCGATCTCAGTTTTTGTGACAAGACGATTGATTTCTCTTATAACATGGAATGGAGATCAGAATGGTACCTGAAATTATATGATACTTGATACCTAAGAGCCCTACGAAATATGAAAAATAGGTTCATCATGGTACCAAAATGGTACCACATCGTTTTGGCCTGGTACATTCTTTCGAAAATAGTTCCATGTGTCTGTATCTTATTCAGGGCAGTAGTCAGACCTTAGCCAGAACAACTGGAATAGCAAGCTCTAGTCAGAACCATTTCAGGTACTATTCCGATCTCTTATTCTTTGTGACAGGAGGATTAAATGGGTCCATCATGGTACCAACATGTTACCAGATCGTATTAGCCAGGTACCATCTTTTATTAACCTGGTACCACCTCTAATGAGCGTGGTATAGTTCAGTCCAAATAAGGCTATCTTCTACTAAATCCAATCCGATTTTGATCAGACACCAACAGGTAGTAAAGTGAAGTGGACCTATATAGAAATTGCACTTTTCATCCCTATCTTAATTACGACAGTAGTCTGATATTAACTTTATCAACTGAACTTCCAAGTTCTAGCGGCGACCCTTTCAGGTATTATTGAAAATCTCCATTCTTTGTGACAAGAGGATTGAATTTTCTTATCACAAAGAATAGGAGATCGGAATGGTACCTGAAATGATATGATACTTGATACTCAAGAGCACAGCAGAATATGAAGAATAGGTTTAGCCTGGTACCATTTTTTATTAACCTGGTACCACCTCTAATGAGCGTGATCTAGTTGGGTCCAAAATTTTTCAGTTTTGGGAATTTTACTATCTTTCAGAAAATCTGATTGCCTTGAAAAATAGACTTTGTTAAATAGTTAATTACTTTGTTGAAAGTGGAACTTTCTTTGTGTTAGATTCATGGTTTCAGTTACTTCGAATATTTTTCTGGAATTATTTTTTTGATTAAAAATTAAATTTTTTTATCCTGAATGTCTTTTGAATCAAAATTGTTCTGTTTTATTCAAAAGTTCAACTATTCTGTTAGAAATGAATGTATTTTGTTATGAATTTGTTTATTTTGTTAGACAAGAGAAAAACGCTTCGTTTGTTGGACAAGTGCTCTTCTAACTGAGCTACTGGTCAAGGCTTTCTGAAAAATCAATTACTTCGTAAACAATGCCAGGTAATTCAATTCAACTTATTTTTATATTTCCACTGAATTTTTAAAACAAACAAAAGGTCGAGTTTGATTTAGAAAGAGAGATTGTATCTATATTTCTGCAATCCGCATTTTTTCACATAGTTTGCAACAAACACGAGATCTTATTGTATAATAAAATTCAATGTTAAGGGGACATATGCTAACATAGGTTAACATATGTTAAGAGTTAGAATTTCTTGTTGTAGATTTTTATTAACTATGGGAAGTGTACCGAGGCGTGACATAGGTAAATGGGCGTGGGCGTCTACATATCGTGAAGTGGTGCATTTGTTGTAAATAATAAATTTATTATGACTATTTAGTAGTGAAGTTAAAGAGATTGTGATTGCTGTTAAGAATTTCAAGATTGGTTTCAATCTGCAGACTCGCTCAGGAATAACATTGAGATTTCTTTCAATTAGGGATAAATGTTTAGCTCAATTTATGAACAGATTTCTGTTTTTTTCAGATAATGTGCAAAGAAAGTTTATGGAATTGTTTTATTTTTCAGATTTATGATTTTTATTATATGATTGGCTTTTTCAATGTCGGGAAAGGGAAATAATTAATAAAGTACCTATTGAGAGTATAAGGACACCCAGAACTTACTTCTCGCATATGTTAAGAAAAACAAGACATAATTATTTGAAAAAATAAAAACAGAAAAATAATTAAATGTACAACCAATTAGTTGGATTCGCAATCGTAGAAGATGAATTGTCGATTAATTATTTCATTTATTTACTGAAAAAGATGCGGTTGTAATCAAATAGTAAGGTTCCCCACGAAACGGATAAATTCTGAATAAGAGATTTAATAATAATTGGTACATCAAGCAACATAGATTTCAATGTTATATAATAACAGTTGAATCCAACCAAAAAAGAAGAATTTCCAACAAAATAGTTGAATTTTTTAGGAAAAATTGTGATATTTGTAAAAAATAAATTAATTTTCATTCCACGAATATTGATTATAAACTTGAAAGTAAATTTTCAAACAAATAGTTGAATTACAACAAAAAACCACAAAAAGGTCTTTTTTACAAAATCGTTGAACAAAAATTTGAACGAAATCTTTTTCTTCCATAACTGAACAACTTTCTTGCCGTAGAATTCAACTAATTTCTTCAAAATCCATCTTTTTCCCTCCAAGATTTAAAAACAAAGAAGCTGCCTTGAATTTTTAACCACCCAATCCAATTTTAGTCAATTTTCGGTTCAACATTTTTTTTGTAGAGAATTAAATACAGCAGTTTTGATGCAATATTTTTTTATTTGTTGAGTGAAAAACCTTTTTTGGATGAAAAATTTATCATTTTGTTGAAAATCACTTTTTTTTGTTACACATTAAAAAAATTTGTTTGTTGAAATGCTTCTTTTGTTCTGCACAAAGAATAATGTGCAGGAATAACAAATTTCTCAATTTCATTTAACTTGAATTACTTCAAATTTCAAATAAAGGGATTGCATTTCTAGCTGAATAGAGATGAATTTTCATCCAAATAGATCAATTTTCCGAAATGTTCAATTTTGAAGCAAATAATACGATTTTACAAAAAAAAAAACACAAATAGTTTAATTCCAAACTAAAAAAGATTGACTAAAAAAAACGAAGAAGAATTCTCCATAAAATACTCAAATTTCCAACCAAAAACGTCAATTTTTGAATTAGGTGATAAATCTCGAACTAAAAAATTGAGTTGCCAACCAGGTTGTTTCACTGTTAACCAGAGAGGAATCTTTTTTTTAAACAAAATACGTGTGTTTTTAACAAAATAGTTGAATCGTCAACTGCAACAGAACAACTTTCAATCAAAAGGCTGTATAGAAAAAAAAATTAAATTTTAAATATGATGATCTTTCAACAAAATGAGCGAATTGAAAACCATCTTACCTAATTTTCTTAAGAACGAATAAATTCTCTAACGCGAAAGATATATGTTTAACTAAAAACTACGGTTTTTTGATGGGACACCTGAGTTTCGAACCGACTAGTTGAAATTCGGCAAAGAAGATTAATTTCTTGTCGATTACCTATTCACCAGGAAGACCAATTTTCAATAAAATACATGAATTGTGAACCAAATAGTTGAATTTTCAAGCGAAGAACTATAACTGAAGCAGATTGATTTTTAACCGAACAACACAATTTTTATTCAAACTGCTTCTCAACAAATGATATGAGTTTTTAGGTACTGTGATAAATCTTGAACCTAGAAGATAAATTCAATCCAATTGAATATTTACATATTGTTGAATAATTGTTCCAATTTGTCCCAACCATATCTTGCGAGAAGTGCGTTCATGTTTTTCATCACTAGTTCTGTGGACATTCAAATCATCATACTGTACTTTTATATTTTGTACCTAGTCATAAAAAGTTTCCAAAATAGGATTTTTATGACGCGGAATCCAATACGATTTTCAACTCTCTGCCACGAATGATCGTTAGGGTGGTCCAAAAATTTTTTTTCGAATTTTTATAAAAAACGCCCGGAAATTTGTTCGAATACACAAAAAAATCAACGCATTTTTTTTGTTTGGAAAAAAATAATATTTAGAGATGGCGCAAGCGAATAAAATATCACCTTCCAAATATCAACCCCATAAATTTGTTTTATAGGGTCCCAAGAAAATCCCATAAGTGGAAAAATGGGTTTTTCGACTTTTTGTCGCTAATTAAGATTTTTTTGCGGTTTTTTCAACGCAAATTGTTTCAAATACATGAAATACTACTTTATACTGTTAATTAGATGTTTATTTAAATTGCTTAAATAATTTAATATTGTTTTTAGCAACTTTCTATTAGAAAAGGGTAAGAAAGTAAAGGTTTCTTCTGAATTTTCAAACTTATTTTCAACGTTTCAGTTATATCGAGGTAATGATCAAACAAAGGTGATAAAAGTAACTGTTCAACCAATTTGTTATTAATTATAACAGTATTCTCTTAGAATAATGCTACAAAGTTGTGCTTTTTTCTGAAATTTTGAACCTTTTGGACACTTTTAACTTGAAGTG
>WSXT02230760.1:0-16272 GCA_011762715.2 Neuroterus valhalla | reverse complement strand
ATATTTTAATTTTCGGAATAGTACAATTGGAAATACTTCTTGATGATGTTTGAGTCTAGGATGGAAGAAACAATAATTCGAATGTCAAAAATTTGAGTCTATTGGTATACATTTATTTATCAATAAGATATTCTTCCTCTCTATATGATTATGGAATTCTTTATAGTGTAAATGTTAAATCCTCTATTTTTACATTCTCGTCTTAGCGTCAAGATGTTGATTCTGTTATTCTCATAATTTGGATTCTCTTGAATAGTTATAAATTTTTTGAATGCCTAATAGTTAATATTATGCATTAAATTCACAATACTTCGAATGCAGTTCTGGAATTGGGTCATATGATAGTTTAAATCAGAGGTGTCCAACGCGTGGGCAGCGGTGTAAATTACTATCACTCATAAATCCCCTCTCTTACCACCTAAGATGCGTTCATGCGGTGATCGTGATGTGGAAAGGGGTCCGGCGGCCGGGCTGTGTAAACAGTGCGCGTAAATAGTCATGGTCAGGCGTAGTCAGACGAAGCACGTGGTGGAACGAGGAGAAAATTCTCGATGAAACGCTCGAAGAAGGGGAAGAAAGGAGAAGCGCGCCAACCTTGCGTTGGACACCTGTGGTTTAAGTGCACTCACGCGCATTCATAATTTAGGTTGTGTACTCTCTGGTTCATGTTGCGACGTCGCTTCAATTTTTATGATGTCAAATTTTAATTTTCCCTATAATAGCACGTAGGCTACTGGAATTTTGCAAACAGAAGTTTTCACAATCCACGACAGGAGAATATAAATCAGTTCCTACAGAAAAAGCAGAAACACAAAAGTACAAATTACCTTCTGTTAGAAAAACAATTCCAACCCGAAGAATGCATCTTTTTCTAAACTTCAAAAAAATATATGACAATATTAACGTAGGATCTGTTTTTCTAGTAATAAAATATTCCTTTGATGTTGAGATCGACTGTTTACAGATCAATCACACATAATTAGTCTAATGATAGCAAAATCAAGAATTCAGATCTAGGAAGAATAATTCATTATACGTCATTTGAAGCAACCCGATTTTCAAGAGATTTGAGATTTGCTAAAGAATTTGTATGAAAGCACTAATGTTCTCGTTAGTTTCCACCCTTCCAGTCACGTTCTCAAGAGGAAAATGAATAGGAGGAGTAGTCGCATTAATTGTTGTTCAGAGATGGTCTCAGCTATTAGTTCCGAAACGAGTACTTAAACCTTATCTCATTATGCTCGGAAATTCGCATTCTAAATCTTTCACTGCTCCCTCGGTGGCATAAAACGCTTACCGGCTGTCCCTGCAAGCTCGGATGTCTCGCCTTCCAGTCTCCACTTTCAGTATTTCCCCTCGAGTATTTAAAAATGCTTACTTTGCATAATTCCATCTTGTACGTTTCTCTTCTGCCTAGTACGACGTGTCAGAAGGAATGATGATTCAAGTGAAAACACACCCGTTGATCGAAAACATCTTTTATTTTCGCTTCCATCAACAATCAAATTAAATTTATAAATTTGTATCGAGGTCAACCACGTCAACTGTGCCCATGAAACTTTTATGATTTTTTAAAAGGTGACAACTATTGGAAAAATCTGTAAATAATAGCATTCCAAAAAAAACACTTTGAACCGTTTTTTGGAAAAACCGCACCATTTTTATTTGTTTTTATAATAATAATGATTTTTGCAACCTTTAATAGGAAAATTAATAACTTACGACTCGTTTGCAATCATCGAATGAGATTTGTTATTAGAGTTGTGAAGCGTTTCCTTCTTTTAATAAGAATTTTTTCTAAATTATATTTGCAGAATTAAAATTTTTTACAAACAATTATTTAACCGAATTCGATTATTCATAACTTCTAGGTCTCTGATCGCAGATATCCCCAATAAGTGAATTTGTTTTTATAAAATTGTTTTTAAAAATGCAAATGTTGTTTCATTGAACTCTAATGTGTAATATTCTTGTTCTTCAGATGAAAATGATTCTACAGAAAAAAAAATTTCGTTGCACAGATATTCCAAAAAAGTGATTCTTTTATAAAAATTATTCATAGCAATGACAAATAATGTTTCATGGAACTCTGATGTCTTATATTCTTGTTCTTCAGATGTAAATTAATTATTCCACAGAAAAGAAAAATTTTCGGAGTCTAAATATGACAAATAAATGAATGTCTTTATAAAAAGTGTTTAAACTCTTAACTATAATTGTTGTTTGGAGCTCTTTCACATTTAAAAATTGATTCTTCACATTTTTACAACAAAATCTATATAAGTAATACATTCGAAATCCGAAAATGCAACATGTAACAGTTATATCCATTAATCTGTTTATAACAAAATACAGGATGTTTATCTACAAGTTACATTTTTATTCAAAAGAAGTAACTTTACTAATTCTACAGCTTTGCTAAGAAATATTGATGAACGGCGCTAAGTAAATGTCGCAAATATAACTAATTGCAAATTTTAGGTTGAATAACAGATAATTAAATAACAAATCTAAAAAACTTGCACCTCTACGTTGAAGAACGATTCTTCATGAGTATCAGAAAAAAAACTCTGACCCGTTGACAATTGAGGAGTCGGCTGATTTTTGTCCCAAAAAGTGCTTTTTCCCACTCTGCGCTGTTCGAGGCAAGAATTGTTGCGCGACGACCGCGACAAAAACTTTTTTTTAATACTGACAGAGTGGGAATTACCAATTTTTTTTTTTGAGAACGGAATAAAGTGTTCATACTACATTATGTTACATTCTCAGTACGATCGGAGGTCTAGAAGTTATGACTAATCAAATTTGTTTAACTAATTGTTTATGAAAAAATTATAATTTCCCAAATATAATTCAGGAAAAATTCTTATTAGAAAGAGAAAACGCTCAACAACTGTCATAACATATTTAATTCGATTATTGCAAGTGAGTCGTAAGTTATTAATTTTTCTAATAAAAGTTCCAAAAATCATTATTATTAAAATAAATGAAAACGATGATTGAATCTCCTGAAATATCGGAAGTCTCTTAAATTCACTTTGAGTCACTTGGATTCGTGTAAAGTTACTTAAAGTCACTTGAAGTAACTTGAAGTCTCCTTGAATATCTAAAGCTATTTGAATCCACATGATTTCACTCAAAGTTACTCGAAGTCACTTGAATTGGTTTTATTTGTCAAGGATTCTCTTGCTTGATGTATTGTTTGTAGGAAATTCCAAAGAAGAGGAAACTGTTTCAGAATAGTCCACTTTATTATCTTTTTTTCATACTCCCATACAGCCATAATCCCTTACGGGGTAAGCGTAACTCGCAAAGAGTCATATTTGGTTGAGTTGGGTACACGCGAGGACACCAGTTTCCCGCCAACATGCCAACAACACGCGATACTCTCGGACAGTCACCCATCTAAGTACTAATCGCGCCCAACGCTCCTCAACTTTATTGATCGTACGGGAACTGGTTTTTTGAGCGTGACAGTATTCTGTTGTTTTGAATAGAGTGTTTGAAAATTCGTCATTTTAATTTTAATTTAAAAAATTTCATTTTATTTACTTTTTTTTCATATGTATTCAAGCTGATTGAAGCATTATATTTTTGAATTCCCAGAAATTGCAAATAAAAGAATAAAAATAGCTTAAAAATAAAAAAGATAATGAATATACGCCTGAAATCGTTGAATTTCAAACAAAGCAGATTCATTTTCTACCAAAGACAATTTTTGATAAATACATTAATACATGCATAAGTTTAAGAACTACTTTTTTACAAAAAATAAAACGAATTTCCATCCAGTTCAAAACAACAGGGAATGACGATTCCTCAACAAGATACACAGTTTAATACCTAAAAAACGGTCAAGTTTTTACATGAAAAAGATCAATTGTCAACCAGAAATAGAATCCCAAAATTTTTCGCTTTGAAGATTAATTTATGGAAAGGACGGATTTTCGTTCCGTTCGATTCAAGCAATAGGGACAGTTTTTTTTCTAAATGGTTGAATCCTCAACCAAAAAAATAGATTTACTACTAAATACATGATAGAAACATATTACTCTTCAACAAAATACATAAACCTTTAATTTAGGAAGACAAATTTTCGCCAAAAAAGTACATTTTTAATTAAAAAAGATTGTTTTTCTACAAATATAAATGAATCTTCAATTCCTACATGAAACAGTTAATTTCTTAACGAAAAAATGGAACCTTTCATAGAATACACTGGAATCCCGAAGAGAAGTATCGCAATGCCCTCAATCTCGGCTGATTTCGGTCAATGCCGTAAGCTGAGAGTGGACAATACCCAAGCGGGGAATTCTGCCAATGCGCGAGCGTACGGAAAATACATACAAATAGTCCATACGACCCTTACCTGAATTAACAAACCATGAGCAAGAATTTTCGAGTGAAAAAAAGCGTTATTCAAAAATATAATCTTCAGATCAATTCAAAAATTACTTTCTAACAAAAAAGGAGCATTTTCAACCAGTTAAATTCAACCAAAAAGAATAATATGAACAAGATAGGTAAATTTCCGATTAAATAGTTCAATTTCCAACAAAAAAGATACTATTCAACTAGAAAAGATAGGTTCTCATCAAAATAGTTGAATCCCTAACTGGGAAGATAGACTCCAAAAAAGGACAAGCAATTTGTAGCCAAATATTTATATTTTCAAATACAATGATTAATTTTCTACCAAGAAGATTAATGCCCAAAGAAATTAATTTTAATCAACAATATGTGTAACAAATATGTTAATTTAGAACAAAATTGTTCAATTTCTACTCTAATGGTTAATTTTTCAAGATAAAAATTTGATGTAAAACTAAACTGCTGAATTCCCATGCAAAAAAGAGGGATTTTGTTCAAAACAATTGAATCTTCAACTCAAAAGAATGAATTCACAACGAAAATCGTAATAGTTTTCGACTAAGCAGAAAGTCGATTTTTTAACCAATAATAAAATTTTTTTAGCCAAAAAACTAAATTTCATACAAAAAAAGTTGAATTAGCAAAAAAAAAAAAAACAAAAAACATACATTTCCAACCTAATGGTCGATCTGGAAAAATTTGATCGGAATTTTATAAATGACGAATGTCTAAGATAAGTGAAAGAACTGATTTTCGAGATAGAAACGAAAATATAACCATCTCACTTGAATCTTTCATGTTAAAATATAATTCTTTCCTGACACGTTTCTGCTTCGTGATCAAAGTTTAGAATTTACTGAATTATTCTTCTGAAGACAAAGTCTCTCTCGTTATTTATGTTGAATTGGTCCAGTACTTTTTTCTATAAGCTGCATCTTTTCGAGAGTAGGTTATTCTGAAGATTGCTTAGTAAGATTGGTGTCACTGAATGAATTCGAAAATGACTATTGATAATTATAGTTGGATATAGGGGTGGTCCAAAAATGCATTAGAAATTTTTTTTTTCGAATTTTTATGCAAAACGCCCGGAAATCTGTTCGATTCATTAACTCAATATCTGAAAAAACAGAAGTGCAGAAGCTATGTGGGATTTCTTAGATTTACATTCTGAATGGACGAAAATAATTGAATTCACAAGGAGGAAGTGATTTCCCACGAGAGTCAGAATAAAATATTTTTTGAAATTCTCACCACTTCCTTCAGAAGAGCTATAGATAAAAAAAAAGTCAGTTGCAACGATGATAAATAATGACCAATTATGAAGTTACTCCAAGATATTCATTGAACCAAAGAAATGAATTATTTTCGGGTTGGATATTATTCTTATTTCAGAGAGTAGCCCTTCGTAGTGGATATGGCCCTCTTTACTCTCTCACACTTTCTCCCTTGGGACTACTTCCTTTCTATTCTCTGCTCTCACTAATGCTTCCCAACATTTCTAGTCAGGCTCACCCGTGATCTCCTTTATATGGATTTTTTCGATCTGGGTTCGACTTCTGTTAGGGTTGAAGGTGACATTTTTTCCACTAAGAGAAAGTGTCGTGGCCCCTGAAGGTAAGAAAATTGATAACTATAAAAGCACATTTTCATTGCGTGCGGCTCGATCCGCCCGCAAGTTTGAGCGCACCTAGGGCGAGCGTCTTTCGGATCTCGCGCTTCGCACTCGATAAGAAATCAACCTTACTCTACGCACTCGGCCTCTCTCAGTCCTTGCACTTCGTGCTCAGTTCTTTTCATAGTGTGGAAATAGAATATTAAAATAAATCTTTTCAAAATAAAATTTTTTTTTGTATTGCAATTTTTTCGTATCTCGCATAGTATTTCTGAAAAATGAATTTTTCATTTTCAATAACATTTTTTAGCATTTGAACAAAAACTATGCAGCTAATCAAAAAGATGGTCTTTTATAAATTTGAAAATATTATAAAAGTAAAAAATTTTTTTTGTGAACATTTTTTTGCACCTTGCATAGTTTCAGCGGAAATTTGTATTTTCAATTTTTTAAAAAGCGTTTTTGATAGATAAAACTAGAACCGTTGGTCAAATTAGCTGGTTAACAAAATCCTCCTTTCTTTTCCGGCCCTAAAAAGTGTGGCAATGCACAAATCAATATGGTGATTCTTTCGAAAGCATGTTTAAGAAAAAATGGTTCACATTAAAAAAATGCGATTACAAATTTTCCCTTGACTGTTTCCCCATAAGACGCGTAGTTTTTGTACTTATCTTAAAATCAACATTTCGAATTAAATAATCCTAATTTCTAGCAAAACTACACGAGATCGGGAAAAAATGTTCGTTATAATAAAGGTTAATTTGAAGGAAATTACAAATTCTGAAAATTATAAAAACAAGACTAATAAAAGATATTTGTTCCAATGTCAATGCTTATTATGAATTGTAATATCGTAACAAATTGAAGTAATAATCAGAAATAAAACTCATGCTCTGTTTTTCATCATCTGAACAAGCGTTCCCAGAGCAGGGTATATGCATTATTATATTATACATCTAATGAACTTTTAACATTTTTGTGATTTCAAATCGAGTGCGAAACACGGAACACGTGAAGAGAATGTATTCGTTGAAGCCGAAGAAGCTTTAACAAAAAATAATTGACTTTTACCAATTTAGAGCAGCCAACGTTTTGCTCTTCAGTTTCAAAAAATTTATAAACAAATGCGACGCGACTTCATCGAAAAATTTCCTGAATTCTTCAATTTTGAAAACATGAGCATTCATTCTGAAGAACGAAAAATAAAAATTATGCTATGTTGATGCTTTCCACTTCTAAGTGTAGAATTGAAAATTTTATCTTGCTAATTTTAGGAGAATTCCGACAGAAAAGCTTCCAGATTGATATTTTTCAATTGACCAGTTGGGGGCAATAACGTAGTTTTTGCAATCTCAAAAATCACTTGTTTTCCATCTTGTACATTAAATTTGTGCTTTTCGACCCATAAGAATTTCAGTAGAATTTCACAAGATTTCAAAAGATTTAAATTTCAAATTTTCCTGCAAGTTTTGATGTTTGTATTAGAAATTTTTAACCTAGAGCACTATTAAACAGGCATTTGATTGGACATTGTACATTCTTAGTACCTTTTATCGAAAATGATAAATTTCTAAAATTTTGTTTAGGAGTGAATTGTGTATCTTCGAAGAACTTGAAATCTGAATTATATGAATCGAAATAGAATCGACTTTATTAGTTTAGTTATCCATCTGAATTTGTTTAACATGAAAGCTGCGACTAGTCGCACCAGAAAAATTGGGGAAGTTGGGAAAGGGGATGTCTGAATTGTCCCGGGAATTCTTGAATACTGGCCGAACCTATAGTAGTAGTATTAAAACTATTTATCGAATAATATTTACATAGGTTCAGATTTTTAAAATATTGACCTCAACAAATAAATACACCTAGCTTAAAATGAAATAATCTATACAATGGGAGGTTTCGCGTTCATTCGTAGCTAAATTTAGGGGTCTAGTCTAAACTTTCTTTTACGGATTATTTGTATCCAAATTCACGACTATTCTGATCACGATTTGGTTATGTGAAGCCAAGATATCAGCAGCTAACACTGGGAATATCCAGGTCATCTACTTCCCTCAAATCGCAGCCATAGCACATCTCCGGTGGTCGTAATACATAATTTATTCCCATTGCAGTAAATCCTACAAATGTGTTCATTCATCATATATACTTGCGCGAAGATTCGTGTACAGAGAATTGGTAGTTCCTGAAGTAGATATCCCTGTGTTCCCTCAATTTGCGATAGATGGGGATGTACCTCAAGGCTGCTAGATACGGACATCCGGGTGCGATCCATCTGTATAAGGGGGTTGCCATAAACCACGTGGCCCAGTTTTGGTATTTTTTTACCTCACCCTTCCCCCATGTGGTCCACTGTGGCATTCTCGGTGACCACCCCCTCCCCCTAGGGTGTCACGTGGTTTTTCTAATCTGTCAGATAACGAATATGAATGAGAAAATCATAAGGTTTTTTTCTTCGTATAAAAATCTGAGCCAACGAACAGCGACACTAGCAAATCATACGAATTATTGTTGACATAGAAAATATCTTTCCCAGCATTTTTATTAACCAAGTGGCTTGGATTTGGACCTCCCCCCCCCCCCACTATAGACCAACGTGGCCTTTCGTCGAACCCATCCACCCTCCTAAAGGAACCACGTGGTTTATGGAAGGCCCCTAAGGTGCTTTCTGCAACACGCTAGTAAAGTTACCTTCTATTTGTGGATAGGTCTTCTATTTTTAGATTTGACAATAAGTTAATCATTTCGCATTCTGCAAGGAAGGGTCTTATCTCGAGGCACTAATGGTATCTCACGTAACCCAGGTTGGTAGATGTGAGCCATTTTAGACTTTCCCAACAGAGTTCTGGATACTTAGAATTTTCCATCTTTATCATTTTTCTAAACAGGACAGTGTGAACCCCATTACTGCATGTATAATAGGGTAGACCAAAAATTTTTTTTTAGAATTTTTATGCAAAACGCCCGGAAATTCGTTCGAATCCACAGAAAAACACATGCATTTTTTTTTCGAAAAAAATTATATTTAGAGGTGGTGCAAGCCTCATGAAGTTTAATACGTATTTCCCAAAAGAAGAAAATACGTTTTTGTGAATTTTATTCAGAAATCTCAATATTTGATGAATCGAGTTCGAAATTCACCATTTCCCTTCACAATCGGTCACAGAATGCGAATAAAATATTACTTTTCAAATTTCACCCCCACAAGTCTGTTTTATACGGTCCCAAACAACCTCCATAAGTGGAAAAATGGGTTTTTCGCATTTTTGGCGCTAATTATGATCTTTTTGCGGTTTTTTAACGCAGATCGTTTTAAATACATGAAATGATACTTTACTCTGATAATAAGATGTTTATTTAAATTTTTCAAACAATTTATTATTGTTTTTAGCAACTTTCTCTCAGAAAAGGATTAGAAATGCAAGGTTTCTTCTGAATTTTTCCACTTATTTTCAACATTTCAGTTAAAGCGAGGTAGTGATCCATCAAAGTTTACAAAAATAATTGTTTAAACAATTTGTTATTAATTATAACACTATTTTCTTAGAAGAATGCTACAAGGGAGTGGTTTTTTCTGAAATTTTAACTTCTTATCGACTTTTCACTTAGAGTGCGTAATTATTCAATTTACTTATGCAAAAATAATTGTTTGAAAAAATTGTAAATGTTTTCCTGGAATTGTTAACTGTTTATCACTTTTCAATTGGAATAAAGTAATAATAAATTCGTGTTGAAAGATAATTGTTTCAAAAAATTATTATCATTTCTAATAATATTTTCTTTGCTGAATAATAGAAACTTGCGGTTTTTTCTGAGAGTTTTAACTCTTTGCCCTTCTTCCACTTGGAGTGAGTTCAAACAAATTATTATTGTTTGCGGCTTTCGCCTCTTGTACTAGTGCTAGAAAGTTATGGTTTGTTATAAACTATTCAGCTTTTTGTCCGCTTTTCACTTAGTAGGGTGATAATTCATGCAAGTTAACAAACATGCTTATTTTAACAATTTATTATTGGTAATAACAATTTTCTCTTAGATAAGTGCTAGAAAGTTGTGGTTTTTTCCGAAATGTTTAACTTTGCACTGAATGGAATTTGAATGAAATTCAATTAGATTGAACGAGATTGAACTGATTCGATTGTTGGTCAAATTAGATTGTTTTTTATACAAAATAAATTTTTTTTTTGGAATATCAACCATCAAATTTTCTATTAAAAAATTATATTTTTAGGTCGAAAATTCAACTCTCTGGTTGGAAGTTGAACTAGACACTCTCTAGAAAATTCAATTCTTGCGTTGAAGATCCATAATGAATCCATAATGAATTCAGCTTTTTTGTTTTATTTAATTTTTTTTCTTTTTGGGAAAAGAACGAAAATGATTTACTTCAAAACAATACAGTTCTATTTAAAACATGACACTCTCTCTCTTAAGTTTATTTATCATTTTTTCACAACGAAAAAGGTAGAGCAAAGTTGAACATTTCAGGAAAAACCGCATTTTTTCAGCAATAATCTAAGAGGAGATAGCCATAATCAATAATATTTTTTTAAAACAATTAGTTTTGTTAAATAAAATAAAATATTTAACTCACTGCAAGTGAAAAGTGGGCAAAAAGTTAAAAAATTTAGGAAAAACCGCAACTTTTTAGCATTATTTCAAGATAATATCGTTATAATTAACAGAAAATTGTTTGAACAATTAATTCTGGTAACTTTGATTGATTATCACTCCGCTTTAACTGGAACGTTAAAAATAAGTTGAAAAATTTAGGAAAAACCTTGACTTTCTAACCCATATCTAAGGGAAAGTTGCTAAAAACAATATTACATTGTTTGAACAGTGTAAATAAACATCTAATTATCACTTTCAAGTAGTATCTCATGTATTTGAAACAATCTGCGTTGAAAAAACAACAAAAAAATCCTAAGGAGCGCCAAAAACTCGAAAAACCCTCTTTTTTACTTATGGGGCTATAAAGCTTTTTTGGGATCCTATATAACAGACTTATGGGGGTGATATTTAAAAAGTAATAGTTTGTTCGCATTTTGTGATTGATTGTGAAGAGAAATTGTGAATTTTGAACTCAATTCACCTAATATTCAGAATTCGAAACAAAATTTACAAAAAAGTCTTTTTTTCTCATGGAAAATACGTGTTAAACTTTAAAGGGCTTGCGCCACCTCTAAATATTATTTTTTTAAACCAAAAAAATGCGTTTTTTTTTGTGGATTCGAACCGATTTTCGGGCGTTCTGCATAAAAATTTGAGAAAAAAATTTTCCAGTGCATTTTTGAACCATCATAATGTGCAAGCTTTACTTCTCCTTCTTCCAGTCTGATCGCATAATCAGGGGTGCAAGTTGCAAGCTGTAGGAGATTTTCGTACTGATGCATGTGCACTTTCTCTATAGATTCTAAATATCTCAGCTCCCAGAACTGTACTTTGTAGAAAAGAACGCTCAGTACCAAAGTTTCAGATAATTTTGAAATCTGTGTCTAGTCGTTACGTATTGTTTTATATACATACCTTTCAAAGTGGCGTCCGCTGCTACTCTTGCTGATTCAATAGCACTCTTGTCTGCTATTAGAAATATACTAGAGTTGAAGGAAGGTGTTCCTAGATACGAGTAACTATTTACAAATTACGATTACTTCGTCACTATGAATAAAAGTAGGCGTATATACTTGATTGAGGCATGACCTCTTTTCCCAAAGATAACAATTCTAGTTTAAGGAATATTTACCGCAAGTTTTTTATCAGAACAGTATTTCTCTAGTACATTCAATTTCCGTTTCATCTCAATAAGTGAGTCGGCGAGGAGAACTTTATCATCGGAATCTGTAAGAACATGTGCCTCATTTTTTGAATCGATTGCTACCCCTCTACATCCATTTTCCTTCAAGTGCTTGTCAAAGTCATTAGCAAGCAAGCAGAAAAGAAGAGGGCTCGTTACCTTCTCCTGGAGACTCCCTTAGTAATATTTACTTCCTCTATCATCTGATTGTCGTTTTTATTCAACAAATAGCATTTATATAAAAATATTGGAACATTCTTGTATACTTCGAGCTCAAACCCGATTTGTGCAGTTTGTTTCATAATATACCAAGATTAATTTAAGAAAAAGTTAGGGGTCTTTCCCGAAGTAATCTTTTCCGTAGAATCCGAATTCAAGTTCAGAATATGTCCATCACGTCAGGATTTTGGGATATTTGAGGTTATATACTCGGAAAATGGGGGTTTCCACTACTTGTGAGGTTATGTACTGGGCGCGCGAAATTTTTCGGGTTTTTTATGAGCATTCCTTCTTACTCTTTGGAGCATACCATTTTGAATCGGTCATCTTGTTGATGAGAATGTTAGTCTAGCGACTTCATATTTATAACCAGCGATCCCGAGACCCTTGAATAGATCGAAATCAGGTGATTGACACTCCTATGAAGGCCTTGTAGAATAAATGTGACGTGAGATCTGACCGCAGCCACATGGCGGCGCTGACTGTACGTTTAGGCCGATAATTGAAGGGTGGAAATTCAAAAACGTATAAGAGCCATCTCAAGAAGAGTCATTTTCTTATTTTAATAAGTGGCAAATTGACCCTCCTTGAAATGGCTTTTACACGTTTTTGGATTTCCATCCTTCAATTATTCTATAGCTCGGAGGAAGTTCAAATTTGAATAATTTTAATTAATAAAAGATGTCTTTTTGCATATATTTATTTTGGGACAATATTTTGTAATATTTTGAATATCCAATATATTGATGCGTACTAACGAAAATGTGCAGGAACAATGATTATTTTCATGACTATAGACAAATACGCTTCCCACAGAATACATACAATAGTTCTACAAAATATTAAATTTGTAGTGTTGTAAATATCGTAAGCTAAGGAACAGTAGATTTCAATTCAATTCCATATATTTATGACATTTATATTGATTATTGAAACTAGACCCTTATTCAACAAAATTATATTATGAAAATATGTCGAAAACTTTTCACGATTTTTATAATAAAGCATAGGATTGATAGAATAAATAGATAATATAAAGTTGAAGAATTAAAAACTGTATTTGTGAACAATGTTCAAATAGTAATAAATGAAACATTTTATAAAAGAACATAACTCTCCATGTATTTCAATTATGTATATTCAAATAAGATACTAAGTATTTAGAAAGAATAATTTTCTACCAAAAATACTATGTTCCAAGAGAGTAGTTAAATTTCAAACTGAAAAAATAATAATTTTTATTAAAAAATGGAACAGCAACATATTTAGTTTAAAAAACCAATTTCAAACCAAATATAAGCATTTTAAACTAAGACAAAGAACCTTTAACTACAAGAGTTGAATTTTTCGAAAGAGATAAATTGTCAACCAAAATTTGAATAATCAAATTTCAAATTGCAAGATCGATTTTTCAAATCTCCTCTCTTTTAAAACCAAATTATAATTATTTTTAAAAGTTCACGTTCCATGTAAAAAATTCCCTGGTCCAAGTCTAAAATCAAAACTAAGAATATTTTCTAAAATTCCCTGTCCCAAGTTAGATAGAGAAGGAGAAAACAAATGAAATGTGATAAATACATTCTTTTGAAAATATTAGGAAAATAGTTCTTTCTGTATGCTTGAGCTATCATCAATCAGATTTTCAAACTTGGGTCGGATAAAAGAACTCATAGAGCAAAGAATTTGCAGAAGGTTTTTCTTTTAATGGAAAAAATAAAAGTCCTTCCTCTCATAAAGAATGGATATATTCAAAAATTTTTAAATCAGATCAGAGAACGTAACATTTTCGGGATAAAGATTAGATCTCTTTTAATTCATAAGAATGAAGCAGTCATTCCTCGTATTTTTACGGTAACATTTTCAAGTGTCTAGGTCAAATCAAGCAATTCCCGGCTTTCTTATTAGATTCTTGGTCATCCCCCGGTTTTTTTTCAGTTGAAAAAATTCCCTGTAATTTCCGGGTTTTCTGGTGAAGTCAACACCCTGTTAATAATAATAGCAGACGTTGAAAATTAAAAACTTAACTGTTACATAAAAGACCTATCCTGCAGAGGAGATTTTTTCAGCATTTTCGAATAATAGTTTGTCAGATTCCATTTAAAATCCTATTATTCATCATTTTTTTTGTATAACTGGGTTATTTCACTGCATATTATATTTTTTCTTTGGGGAAATAGGGGTCCCTACTCAGCACCATCAAGCTCTCCCCCTGAACCAGTACTGTCCGAAGAAGATTCTAAAGATTGAAATGTTTTATGTGAATCACATGACCTGGTTTCAGTTCAGAATAAGCTCAAAAAATAGCTTGCTGCTAGTTTATAATAACTTCTTTATCACTGTGCACAATAAGAACTTGCACTTTTTTGGAGCAAGTCGCATAACCTCACTTGCATTCCAAAACTACGCACTTATATCTTATTTTTACCGTTGATTCCAAGAAATCTCGAGAAATTTTAGGTCACAAAACATTAACATTTTATTTTCAAACACAAAAAAACCAAACGATTTCGTGTATGTTCTCATAAAAATTAAAACTTAACATTGTTGACACTTCTTCCATGTATTTTATGAACTGTCGACCAAAAAGTACATCCAGCGTCACCTGCCTGATCGAAATCCTTCGATTTTGTAAATTTTATCCGCCATTTTGAATACTCCATCTTGGTAATAAAGATGTCAACTTTCTAACTGTGAGTTCTTCTTTAGAGATCATCAAGAGCTCCAGGTACAAATTTCTAGGAGAAAGTGTCCGAGTGCAAAATGGTATGCTCCAAAGAGTCGGGGTGAATGCTCATAGGGTTGTTCAGATGAATGTCGAAACTGAAAATGGTTGTATCTTCGTAAAAGAGAATCGCTGGTGACAGTTCAATAGCTTATTTTGAAGTGGAAGAGTAGTACTAAATGAAACAAGACCAACGAAATTTCGCGCCCAGTACATAACCTCAAAAGTAGTGAAAACGCCCATTTTCCGAGTACATAACCTGAAATATTTCAAAATTCTAACGTGATGGGCACTTTCTGAGCTCGGATATGGATTCCACGGAATAAAATCACTTCGGAAAAGACCTATCATTTTCTACAACAAATAACCGTGTGGAAAAATGTCCTGTCAGTCTGGTGACATGTCTCGCTCAGGTCTGGATTGTCTAATCTGGAAGATCTGGTCTGGCCCAGGTCTGACGCTAGCCTGGTCTAGGCCTAATGCCATCTAGACCGTCTAGTCTAGAAGGTCTGGCCTGGCCCAGCTTTGGCACTGGCCAGCGAGCCCAGGAAAAAAAACAATCCGCAAACAAAAATTTAACTAACGACGCTTATAGTGAAAAATGTTTTTTTCCCAACTCATTAAAAAATGCGGTTTCTTGCCAAGCGGTTTGAATATATTGCCAATAACTCTTGGCTGACTAGCACATAACTAGCGGCTAGCCAGCACATGACTAGTGGCTGGCCAGCCCGTACCTAGCGTCTGACCAGACGGTCTGGCCTGGGGCTAGTTAGTAAAAACGTTACACTTCTGGTCAGGCCCAGGCCAGAGTCAGGACATTTTCCCACACGGGTACAACCCCATTATTTGCAGACCTGTGTTATCTATATAGCCCCTGACCCTCCTAAAACCTGTTTGGAAATTCGGGGATGAGATCCATTCCGAAGACCCATTTTTGGACTCGCACATACAGAAGTTGTGTAAATATTCTAGCTATATAACTTATAAACAAAATAGGCCTGTGAGTGTCCGTCTTGACTAGTGCTCCTTTCTTTTGAATCATTAAAATAGTAGTTTGATATCATGCTATTGGTTTTTTTTCGCGTTGTAATATTTTATTGAAAAAATTTTGCAGATACTCTTACCAGTCATCTATGTCAATGCGATTATTATTCTTTTTCTCAGCTCGTGCCCAATTGATGATCTTTCAGAAGAAAGCAGAGTTACTCGCATTGGGAAGATCCAGAATTTGATTATCATAGCGTGTGCTTTTTTTTAATGTCCGTCAGTTTTTTATACTCATTTTTGATTTCAGGGTATTGATGTTTATCTTCGTACTATTGAAATTTTTATTAACAGAGTATGTATTTGTTTAATTGTATTTGATGTATTTGTTCTCGATTGTAAAGAGTTTGTGGTATTACACTGTATTGGACTGCTGGGACTGTGTTATGGAAAAATTTCATTTTATTTATCAATTAATTATTATTATTTATATTTTTTATTATTCATTATTCTTTTCTATTATTTGAATAATTGATTTAATTTGCAAAATTAATTCATATTAACAAG
>WSXT02230749.1:0-16273 GCA_011762715.2 Neuroterus valhalla | reverse complement strand
ATAAATATCTCATTTTTGTAATACATTTGATTGCTTATTTCAAACTATTTTCTGTAATCTTTTTTCCTCTCAGTAATCCTTTATAACCTTTCTCTTATCAATCGAACCCACTTATGAAATAGCTAAATACATCACAAAAAAACCGGGAAAAATGTTATTTTTGATCCGGGAATTCCGGGAATTTGCCGGGAATTCGCGAATTGAATTTTGCTAGACACTCTGCTACAGAGACGTGAGGATTGGACCATACTGGTGGACGTTGTGGGAAATCTGCTAGTTCTCCATGGCGCGCTAAGTTGTGGCACTCTGCACATTTTTTTTATCGTAGAGCATTCTGATTATAATCATTAATTTCACCCAAGCATCTCGCGTTTCACGTGTTACTCAAACAAAGGTTAGTTCATTCTTTCCAGTTAGCGTTTGAGCTGGCATAGAAAAGTTTATCCATATTCCGCGTGATACGGTCACCATGATGATTGTCTCTTACGTTTCTTGAAGTATTGCTCTTCTTTGAGTTGTTTAGAGATTTAGCCACGCGCTCTTCTTCTTAGGGTCATGTTGAGTTCGAGGTGAAGTGTTTCGCCCTAGCGATCCGGTAATAATTGTATATCTTCATCTTCTAATAAGTTCTTTTGAGTCGCCATAAAGCAAGACAGTTTTTTTTAGTTATTACTAATTGATGGGAGAGTTTTGAATATTGGAAATACATCCATCAAAATTCTTATGGAAAAACATTGAGCTATCAAATGAACAGTTGCGACAAAGCTAGATACTCCAACCTAATACTTCCTGCTAATATTAGAAGCTAGCTACCTTGTATGTAGGAGAACAGAGTCCAAGGCCTATTAGATGACGTTTTGATCTTCAAGAGTTTGTTTACGCTCACACATTATTGTTATGATTTTTCCACGCAGTCTGCAGAAACTATACATATCTTCCTGTTTCATAGTCCACGGAATCTATAAAAAAATGAAGATGCTTATCAGCAGTCTTGTCATTACGCTGGCAGTTTTCCTGAATTTTGATGGTAAGTGTACCAAATATGATATAAATATAAAGGTTCATATAAAAAATAGCATATTACCATATTATAGAATTTGAGAATGTAAGGCTATTACAAAAAAAAAACGATTAATAGAACGGTTTTAGTTACCATATGCTGAACTTGATAACGCTTTGGTAACTTTTCCAATTCCACACACAAACATTCAAAGCTTCTTCACTTTTATCTCATAACGAACATTTGACACCATGTTCATTTTCTTCGTCTGAAAATTATATTTCTATAGGACTTGAATGGAAAAGTCTGTAATCAGTAGGTCGAAATGTCACCTCTGTTCTAATGTGGGATGAATTAGGGCGTCTTGGTTATAAACATTTGCCTATTGAAAATTCATATAGTTTTATACATTTCATTTCAATATACACACGATCCTGGGTGAGAAATGAACAGAAAAATTTTTTCGAGATGAACTCTTCCCCCATCAAACCTACTCGGGCCCTTATATCAAGTGATGTGTACAGCTTAAGATCAATGATTAAACTGTAAATTTCGGAATTATATCAAACGGTCTTGCAAAAAACAGAGGTATCACATTTGTCATCAGGATCTTCCGTGTTGACCGGCAGTTGTAACTTCTCATTCTTAAGACGTTTGTTGTAACTACTTACTGCTTGGTAGCACCTAAAGCAAATTTTTCGCTGTCTTACCAGTTGCATGCAATCAACATCCTTTGATAAGTTTTCGAGTTAGAGCTGACGAAAGGAGTGATATTTCCATTTTCATAGGTGCAGTTGCATGCCTCCTTCTTACTTACTTTTCCAGAAGCCTTTATAACAGGGATGTTCAACGCAAGGCTGGCGCGCTTCTCCTTCCCTCCCCTTCTCCGAGCGCTTCTTCGAGAAGTCTCTTCTCGTTTCCCCTTTCCTCATTGTGCTCATCGTATGAACGCATTCAAGGTGGTAAGAGGAGGGATTGGCGAAAGACAGTTATTTACACCGTCGCTCACGCGTTGGACACCTTTGCCTAATAACATTCTTCTGATCTTGAAATTTCTAAATTCTTGATGAGTTTCTTAGTGATGATTCCAAGATCCCATACAGCAGATGATTGATCATATCCTTATCTGGAACAGAATATGCACTTGCTAAAATCAATTTTCCATCAGAATCATATTAGATGACTTTGACCTCTCCCACGTTTGTCTTCCAAATTTTTTTCGAAGTGCCAACTCGTTCAGTCAGTGGTCCAACATCACGAGAAGCTCTACGAGTAAGTCTGCCACTGTTACGTCGATAGACTTAGCTTCAAATTATACAAAACTCCTAAAACAGTTATCCGATAAGACGTTTTTATGAGGATTCTCTGGTTCACTTTCTTAAGCTAAAATCGAAGTTTGGAATAACTTCTTCAAAATCATCTCCAAACGAAAATAGGATGGGAAACATTGATGGAGTTGTGCAAGCCTATAAAAACGCAAGTAACCTGCTTCAACTAGCCACAGCCTTACTAGTCTTGCCAAAGGTGACTCAGTGGTTTAAGTACTTAATGAAGATAATTCCCCTGTTTAGACGTGACAAGTGTCTTGTCCTGTCTTCATTTTTTTTACGTAGACAGAGAACCGTTAGGATATATAAAATCGATGGTTGATAATAAAATGGTAAACGATTGTGGTGCATTGTTCTGCTTGCCTGTTACATTCCAGGATGGTTGTTTATAATTTATCTGCTGCTGCTAGCTTCCATCGGAGTTGAGATCGGATTCAATTTGCGGCAGTCGCTTCGCGGTGTTTCGTGTTTCGGGCTGTCTCACCCAGGGCTCATGTTCGCTTCTCTCCTGCAATTAGTTCCTTCTCGGCTCTTGCCATGACCGTTGATTCTTCCTCGCCGTCCAACGAGTAGACAGTAGCTGTTATCGGATTGCCCCTGCATGCAGACGGATCAGAGACTGCTGAGTCAACATTGAAAAGGTTTTACGATTCCGTTTTATTTAATTGAAAGCATTATTTGGCTATTCTTGGTCGACCGTCCAGATCTGGTTCACTGGAGCACTACGTGCTCTGATCGCCTGAGTCGAACAGTGTTCGACTCGGCTGTCGGGCGGATCGGTGACCGCACATCGGGATCACCGAAGGCACCTGTGGCAGGATCCACTCGTGGTCAGCCACACTGGCGACTTCTTCAGGGGCGGATCCAGGACAAACCGTGGTGGCCGAAATAGCTACCAACCCATCTTCTCTCTTTTCTGATGTTTGGAATTTAAGGAGCGTCCTCCCCTTGCTGCCCCACGCCAGTGCGTTATTTCTTCAACAATGATATTTGGTTAGTTTTCTTTTCTCAAACAATTTGTGGTGTTTTCCGGTGCTACTCTTTTCGCCTTCCATTGTAAAAATTCCATTTGGTTTGCGCTTCCTTGGTTCCACAAGTCCAATTGTTTTTTGTATGAGTCTTCTTGCCTTATACTGAGTTACTTAAAAAGTACTTCATTTTATCAAATTTCATGTTCACATTGCTCTCCTGACTAATATCGCTGCAGTCCCAAGCTTGGGTGCGCGCGGCTCTCATAGTCGATGAGGCTAATAAGCACCATACTTTGGTGTTTGCTCGTCCCATGCTTTCTATTTTTACCGTCTCAAAAATACTTGAGAACAATACGTTCTCAAAAAAGCTAGGAGATTGGTCCCAAATAACTTTCTGTGTGTGTTAGTTGGAACAGAGCAGCCGCATTTTTATGAGCTTCTGCAACTTCCCTAATACATTCCATGAGCGTATCAGGTGTTGGGTATGATTGGAAGATAGCGTTCGAGTTATAGCGTCGGGGATTCGGTCTCCTATATTTCGACAACCCTCCATACTGGGTGCAACCCTTTCACAGGATTCAGAAAGGTTTTCTGGTACTGAAAATTCGCGGCGTTTTTGTAAGATAGGTACCAAACAAAATTGAGTGGTGGGGGACACTTGGAACATTCGACCTAATTGTGGAGATGGAAAGGACGTAAACTATGCTTATTCAAACAGAGTATAACATTGTACGTCTATACAAGAATATTGTTAAACAAGAACTGTAGCTTCCTACTTTCAAGCATCTGTTTTTTTTTCTCACAGAATCGGATGCTACAAAAAGGAAAGGAGAAGAACTATCATCAACATCCCGGAAATCTCGGATGAAGAAGCCACCAAATCTTGAAGGGCTCACACATAGGACTGTCTTTTATAATAAGGTATTACCCATTGATGTATGGATGGATCCTAAGGGAAGTGGGACAAGAGTGGTGTACGCTGACTATTTTGGCAATATCATTCCTACTGGCTATAATTATAGTAATGGAAGATTTGTCACCCGCGTCGTTTATGTAGCAGATGTCAAGCTTGTTGAATATTTGAGAGAAAATGGATCATTAATGGGAATCCGGCCACCAAATTTGAAAGGTAAATGAATGAGGAATGTGATTCACCTCCATACAGAGGAACGAATCCAATCATAATTTTTCTAAAATTTCGAACGATCTTCTGGAAAACAATAATATTCACATTTTCAATTCATCCTGATATAAATGAACTAAACTGAATTTGAGCTTTAACTCTTTCATATTTGTTTATACTGCTTCTACGAAAAAAGGAGGATATGACCCTGAGGTCATCTGAATGAGGCTTTTCTCAAAACTTCTTAAAAGCTTATCGTTTCTATTCTATTCGGTCATATTGAATCAAAAGAAGAGACTGAGACTCTGAAATGTACGTTCTTGTTCTGCACCAATCGTGTATCAGAAAGACTTTATATCTTATGCTGTTGAAACTTAACGTTTAAAGCAAGCCTAGAGTTTAATTTGAGGTTATTGAAGGTGACCCACGAAACCAGGCTTTGATCAACGTCAAGATATTCTTACAACACGTATGAGGTCTCTTGTGTACAAATGATTCTCAATCAGTGAAAAATGTGCGTACGCGCACGTGGCTTCTCTATGCGGCAGCCTAGAATGAGGAGATTAGCGAGAAGTGAACGAAAATTGCCCTAGAAAAATCACAGAAAAACTGCGTGTCGTTAGCAAGGATAGGGAAATCAATTAACAAATCTGTGGAACTCATCTTTCTTCATGAAGAAAACATCATTGGGTTTCAAATCAAAATTGGCCAGTAATTCAATCTGCGTACGGGCCACAGTGATTTTGCAACAATGGAAGTAAGTCTAATCGTTACCAAATACATGAGCATTTTTACTGTCTCTCTTCCTCAGTCATTAAAGCGTTTTTTCTCAGGAAAAGCCTGGGAAAAGGTGTTCGAGATGTCACTAGTCACTCTTTTGTGACTCTTGTGGATTGAAGAGAGGTTTCGACAGATTTTGCCAGAATAAAAAGATATACAAACTTGGCACACTTATACATTTATTCGTCAATTGTTTAAGAATATATCAGAAAATTATATCCAAAATGGCGTCAGCCTCCGCCAGCTTGACACCGCTCAAGAACTTCAAGCCTTCAGCCTCTTGCGATGAACTGACATCAATATCAATGGCAGATAATTGAGTTTCTGAAATTTCTATGTCTACTACCTAATGACAAAGAATTTGGACAGACAATTTCAATAATCGGCATTTGAAAAGAAAAATGGAACTTTCACTAACTGTTTTTACTTTCACCCTACTTGAAAATCATCACTCGGCAATTTTTTATGTTCATTTTAGGTATAAGCCATAAAAATCATGTTTTTTCACGCAAGCTTTCAATGAAATTAATCCGATAAATAGAACAAGCCCAGTGCTTGAAGCTGGGAATCAAAACATGGTTTTGAGAAAAACGCTTTTGAAGTTAAGAAAGTTCGAGCAATTTTTTGCCAGTTTGGTTATGTTTTCCGAATGTGCTGCAATGTACAGTGCACAACTCAACGTAGAAGAATAAAAAAATACAGATCCCAATTGATTTGTATGCATGGAAATACATCTGGGGTCGGCCGCTCGGTGAGGTAGCGCCTGAGCGTTCCCCAGCGCAAGAGAGGTCAGTGCATTGGGAACGCTCTTACTCAGAAAATATGCTTTGAATCAGAAAATCTCCCGCACACGTACTCTCAACATATTTACCTATGATTTTGCGTGAAAAACCAAAATTACTTTTTTTTTTCAAAAAATCTTTAGCGTTCCAGTTTCATCTCATCGACTTGGGCGAAAGAGTACGGGGTGAAGGTGTATGGAAGATAGTATCACGCGTAAACTAACCAAAACATGGTCTCAAGGTGGATATATCGCCCTAATAAAGAATAGTAATTATTTCTAGATCCGACCAACAAATTGATAATTTGGTTACTCAGAAAAACTACGCAGGAATTATGCTTCCAATTAGACCTACCATCATTGTCGCGGTATCACTTAAGCCCGTATGCAGATTGAATTACTGGCCAGTTGAAATCTACAACTTCATGATTTTTTTCTGACAAAGGAAGACTAATCGCGTAGACTTTTTTGATGCTTTTCCTATCCTTGCTAACAAATAAATCAATATTTTGAAATCTTCAATCCACAACTTTCATGTATTGATTTAATGAAACATGAAGCCGAAGAATTCCAGCATGGTGTTATACGTGAAGAGGCCCACATGCTTACCGTACATTTCCTTATAGTCAGGGGAGAGCTCACTAATCAAATTCTTGGGGCTGAGCTAGACCCAGCTCATCGTCATGGATGATGATCGCATGAAGATTAGTCTATACACATGGTGAACGAGAAATTTATCAGATTTGTGAAATATTTTTGTGATGTATATTTCTGAAAGACAACATAATGAAATGATAAATCACTTTAGCTGTAAGATTTTTAAATAGCGGAAGTAAATGTTTACAATGACACCTTGGCCATCAGTTTTAGTCCAAGATGCATGCGATCTTCCTTTGAGCTCCAAATTGCCACACAAATCCACACAACGTGTAAAATATGTTTAATATACCGCAAAAGAAATCGAATCTCTTATTTATCAAGAAGTTCTAGATATGAGAGTTTTTTTCATAGCAGAGAGCTATAATCAAGAAATTTTCAGTCAATTCCGAACAAAGGAATAAAGTCTGATTATACAGGAGTTTTGCACCATTGGATTTGTTTCAGGAAATTTCTTTGGCAATTAACAGATAGAATCTTTTCTATATTATCTGCGAATCGTAAGGAAATAATTTTTGCTGATTAATTTTTCTCGTAACACGATGATAAATTCTAAAATATATTTCGTTTACAAATGTTTATTCAGAATTCGATCATGTTTGTCGGCAGAGAGACAGAACTTTTGAATCAACAAAAAGTGTAGGATGAGGAAAATTACCTAGGTATTCCGCTGCACTCATATAACACAGCATGTCGCGGTTGCATGGAGCTACTCCTGAGATCGTAGATCCCACTAACTGACTTTCACCAAAAAAGATACTATGTTAAGAAGAATTGTTCAGCACCCTCTTTCTGTATTAGTACATACGATTTTCTTGTGGAAAAAACTACCTTTGAACCCTGCTACATGAAAAGAAATTTTAGACACCTGCTGTGTTCGTAGTAGCGGCACAGGGCAGCCAAGGCTTGAAAGAAAAGGCAACGCCAATTTTGGCAACGTGTCCGTCTTCTAAAGTTTTTATAACGTTCTTTCTTCTACTAGGGCACACTGATTACCCTGAGCACGGAGCGCTGTCGTCCCGTCACCAAAGTAGCCGATCAGCACTGATCATAGTTTCCACCAATGCTGTCTGAACCATAGATGATAATAATGAATATGAGAGAGATATTCCTAGTTGAAGGGCTGATATTTAAATTCTAGAGAATCCACTCCGTTTTATTTCAATATCAAATGAATGAAAAAAACAAGAGACACGTGAAACTGGTTGTCCATCTTTCACGAAGATGCGACTACGATGTCACGTTGGAGGTACGTTGCTGTTGACAATTGCTAAGGTAATTGTAGGTTCAAAATCCAGGACTCTGTGCTTTTCTGGATGAGTGCTCTATCAACTAAGCTATGAAACGATCCAGGAAACATCTTCATACAGAGAATTTATGCTTTTTATCTAAACGGATACAAAATCATACACTCCTAATGTAAGATTCTGACTTCAGCTATTTCAATCAATCCCAAGAAGAGGTTTCGTTTAACCATCCGCGAACTTGAAGCTTACTGCATCAGCCCTATCAACTCATCAAATCTCCCTAATATTTTCAGAAGAGTGGGAAGAAGGTCCCCATGTACAGAAAATTTCATTGAAAAATTGTCATGACACCGTCCTCGATGTCATAGTACATTCCTGTATAACTTACAATTGACAATCCATATCCTTTTTTTGAGGACATTTGTGGTGCCTTGAGCAGACATTATCTGCTACTTTTCTACCAAGTAGCCAAAGAAATTTTTCCTTTCTGCAACAATACTAAGGCTTGGAGACACTGATCCGAATCACTCACCGTCAGCATTCCAAACATTCAGTCGATCTCAAGTCAAAAGTTAGCACTTGAATACCTATTTGAGTTCACATCATTATTTGTATGATCAATTATTCCAAGTTCACATTTTTAAACACACGAGGATCAAAATCCATGACTTCTTTAAAGGAAGCTGTGATGTAAGACGAGGCAGACGAGGCCTAAGTTTCTTCGGAATGGAAAATCATAAAGTGAGTGCGATTTTTACGCGACGTTTGGTTTATGCGAGTAATTGAGCTATTGACTCTGTAATGAATGAAACCTCAGACCCATGATCGAGCATTGCGCAAACACACACTGAAGTTCCCCTGGACCGAGAAGGATGACCTGAGCCGTAGCGAGAGTTAAGGAGTGTGTTGGGGTCGGAAAACTTGCCGTGTTGAAACACTAGTTGGGAGAAGGAAAGACTTATCATTTTGAGAGAGGTCAGACTACTTTTTGTGATACACGATAGAAGTTACTTACCTAATGAGGGCATGGTGAATTGAAAGATGATGCTTATCTCTGCACATTGTACACCTACGGTTGGATTGACAATTTTGGAATCTATGGGCTACTAGGCAGTTAAAGCACAAACTTAAGCGACGTGCTTCGCTGCGACGTTCGTATGGAGACTTTCCGAGATAAATCGGACAGGTACCGATAGAATGTCCTCCATTACATAGCAGGCTTTACGAAAGGCTGTTTTAGAGTGCGTATTAGGGCCGGTACTTGCATGCAATACTCGTTTGGAGTTTGCTCCAGATACGAATTGGGTAGGGACGGAACTTTTAATGGTTTTAGTACCAGCAGCAATCATACCATGTGCATGAGAACGCTCCTCAAGAAATTCTACGAAATCGTTAAAACTAGAAAAACGTTCAATTTTACTAATATCTTTTGAGGCTGCGGCAGCTCTATATACAGCCTGACGATCTTTGACACTAAATTCAGCCTCCCACAGCTTACGAGATCCAGGATCTAGGTGGCTGGTCAACATGTATACCAGCCATATTCCCCAATGCTTTACAGGCTTTTCAAGATTTGTCAGCGCGCGCTCAATACGCTGAGCTTCATCGCTAAATGCACGCAAATCTTCCATAGATTCCTTTTTAAGTATGGCAAATCCACAAAGGCAGGGTTCGAAAATCGCACCCTTAAAGTCTGCCAAGTTGATAGATAATTCGCGATGGTCATAGCCACATCTTTAAATAGATCGGCCGCGGAACCCCTGAGACATGATTTAAAATTCTGCAACTTCGTCACGTTGCTTGATTGCGAGTAATCATGCCCAAGCGAAGAGAATCTAGTCAAAGCTCGCAATGTTTCGTTTTGAAGGAACTCGTAAGCATTGACGCTTTGAGCGAACATGTCTTCAACTCTGAAAGGATAGGTAGCGGCATTTCCTCTCACAATTTATTCCGGTATGAGTCAGGCAAACCTCTTTCCAATTCGTTTCACTGGATGCGAGTCGCTTTTCAACGACACTGCGACTGAGGCTTTCCGGAGCATCTTCTCTAAATTGCCCGAAGACAAGACCAGCCCTCACAATGAGCTCCACGAAGAAAATGGCACAGCCACCCGTCGAGAGACGGGTGCACAAAACAGTTCCACAAAGGTATGGGACAGCCACCCTTCACTTGCGAAATTCGGAGGCGAAACAATTCAAAACGAACCGCACAACCGTCCACGCTGAACCCTCAAGCTCATCTGACGAGATACCCCAAAACCAACAAAAACGACTCAGCCGTCACCGCTCGAGACGACCAAGGTCTCAAAATCAAACTTTAACAATACGTACTCAAAGAACGGGCCCGCAGATGGAACGATAACCCAGATGAAAAATAAACGGAAAGGAGAATCATTAAAAACAAATGTAAGCAATAAAATCGAGGTCAACACAAATCCGCACAATGAACATTAGTTTGAACGAACAGCGTTTGAGCTATCATTTCGTACTTCAATAAGTCGTGACAATGCCATTGACTCTCACTTGAGATTACTTGCATTCCTGTCAGATAAGGACAGAACCATACCGTCTTTCGTTGGAGGCAGTATTCACAGGAAGACACTCCTAGTACGGAAAGAGCAATTTTCGGAACATCCCAGAATTTCAGAGTCACTATTTTGCTTAAACGACTGGCGAAACATCCACCACGATTATTGGAGAACATCAGGTAAATCTTATTCATTAATTGTGACACGGAAGCAATGTAAAATATGTTGATTTGATGGCTGTATTAATAAGTGCGTGTTGTCGAAATTATAGTAGAACATCAACTGTCGCTTTTATGCCCCTCAATTAATCTTTTTTTTTACTTTCTCCGGAATTCTTCGTTCTGAAAAAAGGTAAGGAGTGGAAAAATCGTCAACATCCTTGACGTGGACAGCTTGAAAAAAAGCCGTCGAATTTTGAAAAGATGGCACAAAGGACTATTTTTCCTAGGTTGACTATACGAAATCGGTTTATTCTCGAAAAGCCTTTTGACAATAAAGTGACATGTCGTCCATGATTTCAGACCGCCCTTAGGCATACTGTCGAATACCTTCAATGGTTTAATGTTATAGCTATCTTTTTATTATTCCTTAATTTATAAGAGATTTTAAACATAAGGTAAAGCTTGACACTTTTATGTAATACGTCTTCTGAAATATTGAGCCTGACACCTTATTTGTAGAAGATAACAGACCAAGGCCTATCGCATAATGATTCAAATTTCGAAGACTTGTTTGCGCTCTATAGATATTGCCATGGTTTTCCCACGTAGTCGGCAGTTACGAGTATATAAAGCAACGAATGTTATTCCAAGAACTCGTTTGTGCTCTAAAGATGTTGGCATAGTTCTTCCACGTAGTCTACAGTGACTAGTATTTATAGGAATAAATTAATTGAAGATTCCTATTTCAATCTACAGAAAAAAAATAAAGATGCTCATTAGCAATTTGCTCTTCATGCCTACGATTTTCCATAACTTTTGTGGTGAGTATACCCAACATGATTCAAAACTCAGTGTGAATATTGAAAATGAGATAATTCGAAGATAACATCTTCTAGAATAAAAGGCTTTTACTCCAAATGAGTCATTATAAAACAGTACAAGTTACCGTATGCTGGAAATTCTATTGCTCAAATGAATTATCATTCTATTTTAAACATTTGAAATTGAAAGCTGTTTCATTTGCAACGCATCAAAGTTGATTTTCTCCAGTATATATATAAATATAATATATTTTAATCGAAGGTCACATGAACCCACAAGGAACAATTTCTTAGTCTGTTTAATATTTTATCGAGAATTTCCAAGATTGATCTTTCTTCTTATGGTTGTCTTCATGAACTTCAATGAGAATGATACATTCATCATGAAAATTATGAATATCACTTATTTAACAGAATATATCAAATTCCATCAGAAATATTATATTTTTAGAAGAGTTTTTTAAAAACACATGCAAAAAGTGGTCATTGAAAGTCCAATCATTTTTATTGTAGTAATTTCACGAATTTGATCCTTTCCAGGACGTACCTAATGCATCATTTCCTATCAGATTGTATTCTAACCGTTTATATTCTATCCTATCTAATCCTAAACTATCCCTCCCTATGCCATGCTGTCCTTTTTTATACTTTTGTTTCGCATCCAAAGTTACATAATTTATCCCATAATCCTTTATCAGGTTCTACCCTTTTCTATTGGATCTTAGCTAATCTTTTTCTATCTTGGTATATCTGCTGTACAACGGAAATACCCTGCATGTGACATTTGCCATAGAGGTTACTCGCTCATGCAGATACGCCTGAAAATAGTCACTATCGAAAAAATCACAAACTAGATTCTTCTATGGGACAGCAGACATCCCATCCTATGATATCTTGACAGAGCTTATCCAATCTCATTCTGTCCTATCATGTCTTATCCTTTTTAATCTAGTCCTACTCTACCGCATGCTAAGTACTATAACCTATTGTATTATACCCTTTCCTTATCAATGATCTCCCATCAGACACTATCCTATCCCATCTTCTCCTAGCTCATCCTGTCTCATCCTTGTTTATCTTACTTGAACTTGTCCCTTTTCTCCTTAATATGCTCATACATCATATATATTTCAACCCTGATTCAGGTTGCACCATTGGCTGCGCAATAGACTTGTGTGACATTCAAAGCTGCGCAATACATAAGATATGTAGGTCCAACTGCGGAACATAATTCTGGGACGTTCGCATCTGCAATAGATCATGTTGCGCTGCTCAATACGCAGTTGCACACTGGAGTGACTCTACACATCCGCGTGTACAAAATACCTATGTAGCATTCCACATAATCAGACTGGTGGGAGTTGGGACCACTTACTACAGTTTCTCTGCTTTTATGATGCGCAGTTTACTTATGTGGCATATATTGCTGTGCAGTATACTTATGTGGTACTCAAGGCTATGCACATGCGTTTCATTGCACTGACAGCTACGCAGCTAACTTCTTTGGTGCCTGGGGCTGTGCACAGGAGTTTCGTCGTACTATTAGCTACGCAGTTGGCTTATATGGCATCTAGGACTAGGCATTCAATTTTACTTCGAACCAGAGTGAGGTTGACCCCATAGTCTGCACAGTAGAGGTACGTGACATTCGAGCTAATGCGTTCGATATGTGCAAAAGTTCGTAGCAGATGTTTTTTGTATTCCGTATCTGAAGTCAAAATTTAAAAAAAATGACGGATCCAATGAGATCAACTCCAATTTGAAAAAAAGATATGCTTGCAACGTGCAATTCAGCGGTTTATGAGTGCGCCGATTCTGAATGTTAATTTGGAATTCCGTAAAATGAAATAACGTATATAATATGGTGAGCATTCAGGCACTCATTGAGATTCGTGTTACTTGTGCAGAACGCAGCCTGCAAAGCCAAAGGTAACAACTGCACAGCCATAAGTAAATACTAACTGTTCTGCACAGCTCTGGATGCTCAAGTAGTCTCCTGCGCATCCGAGAGTAGAAAAATCAAACATTAAACAACAAAGAATATCAGAAATGCGATATCATACATGCGCGCAACCTCAAGTGCAGGATAACCCTAGTGCGCAGCGCGAAAATTCACAGAAATATACTTCCTATCAGGAAGTCAAAAGTCGCTATGTGACGCAAGCATAAATTCCACAGAAGCCTACTGCGCAACCAGCAGCGCAACATATTCCTAGTGCGCAGTTATGAATTTGTTTTAGATTCAGAGCGTAGCTAAAAGTAATTGCTTGAGTGCAGCACCAAAAATAGGGAAGGCAGGTGATAACTGAATGAGTACTTCTCATATTAGATCTCTAAATATAAAGACCAGGAGGTTTTGGTCTGGATCCCTAGAGATAAAATCTAATTGTATTCCAATATATCCTATCCCATCTTGTCAGATTTGGCTTATATTAACATATCAAAGTTTTGGTCTATTTATCTGAACTCTAAATTTGATATCCTGTACATGTACGTCGGTATTTTCCTAAATCAGTGAATTCCTCTACTGTCTTAACACCTTATTGTGATTGTGCTTATTGGAAAACGAAATATACTTCGCGGACATGAAAACGGCCGTCGCGACCACCATGTTGGAACCACCAGATGGTGTACAGTCATATTTCGATTGCCAATACGTCCGTAAAAAATTGAATAGCCAAGTCATTATTCGTGTCTTGAATAATGTACATTTCCAAATTTTTAAATCGAAACTAACCTTTGACGATGAAGGAGGCAACTATTATTGGATGTCGCAGTATTTCTAGCGATTAGGATGTTGCGAAAACCACCTTAAAAAAGGGTTGGGTTTCTCTAAAGTTTGTCAATTCGGTTTTTGATTTGCAGGATCAGGTCATCATCATGTAAAAGTGACTTTTTGTGCACGCGGCAATCAAAACATAGTCTCAAAGGTACCCTCCTCTTTGTTGAAACGATTAGTGACAGATATGATGACACTATCGGTCGAATAGTTTCGCTTTCCAATAATGCATCTTTGATTTCTTTTTGTTCTTCATCTGCAAGAAATGATGATTTCCTACGCAAAGTTTGGCTCCCTGGTAATACATATTTTTTTATTTGATATTATCGAGTTCCAATCGGTAGAAAAATGTTAATCGGGGAGAATTCAAGAATTCCAAGGTAAGAATTACCTTGAGCTTTCAAACCTATAACAAATCCTTTTGAAATTTCTGCACCAAGAACTGTTGCTGTTTGCAACGTCATATTCGGAACAATGCAGATATTGAAAATTCTACTAATTGCACTATTGATATATATATATATAAAATTTCCGATATGCTTTTATATACTATGTTTTACTTACGATGCAGCGCATACGATGAATACAAATGATTCATCGGGATGGACTTTTCCCTCACAAACTAACTGAACTACCGGTATTTAGAAGTGTGTTGAGCTGAAGTTTGTTGACTCGTTAAGATGCATGTTGTTGATCTGCAGTTGCTTCCTCTGAATTTTAAGGCGTTCGTTGCAACTGTTTCCTATTCGACAGCACACCAAGCATACGCATGGCTGTCTCTTCAGTCTTGATCCGCCTATCAGGTTTGAGCTTGTCGAGAAGTGATCTTTTTTTTTTAAGGATACTTGAGGACTCTCTCTTCACACGCAGAAGCTTGCAGGAGATTCTTCTCTTCTGTGAACTGATGAATCCAAGCTTGAATGCCTTGCAGTCATCCTACGATTATGTGTATTAGTAAGTTGAGCAAATCTTCGTCAAGAACAGATGGTGCATTGACAGAGACCATTTCTTTATGGAACTAAACACTGAATTCATAATGAAAGCTTTTACACAATACAGTTTCAATTTTCATGTGATATGCTTACTCGTTAAGTCGATGGTCGAACATCGTCAGACGTCCTGCAATCAGATGTAGATTTGATATACGGACCTTTTTAGTCCCAGACTAGAACAATGGTGGAGCTTTGCTTTCGAGTTTCGCAGCAAACAGGAGGAGGGCATGAGCGTTATTCTACTAATAGCTTCTGAGCAAGAGAGTGAACTGGTTTTTTCGCTTTAAGTTCTCGTAGCAACTGGTTTTCTCTCTGACCTAGACTTCATTTTACCCACAGTATTTCTGACTCTTCTGAGAATTGTCTCATACTTTTTTGTCTTTTTCTGATGAATTGAAGCTGGAATGATCTGAATCCTCAGACCTTGGATACCCTGTGCTTGGATCACCTATAATTTCGAAAATCGGAACATTTTAAGCTTCCTGCATCCGTAGTCCTTTGGTACAGTAACCCGTTGAGCACTTTATTAAATATAATTTTTCTCCCAAAAGTCGGCAATAAAATTCGTAGATTCCAGTTTATAATGATGAATCAAAAGTCTTGTTGTATAGAATAATTAAATCGCGGAAAAACGGGACTGTATCAGAAGGTATCTTTGCAGGGTATTGAACGGCAGTTTATGTTGACACTCGAAGCGAAAGCAAGTCCAGAAACACTAGAACTATTTTTAGGTCCAAAGTAAGGCTTTCATTCTTCGCAGGGGCAAGTTGACCACACTGGTATACTTCCATTTTTCGGATGAAATTCAAGTCTCACTATCAGAGCAAAAGCGAGCTGAAAGCACTGGTACTATTTCACTTACCACTTGCACCCTTACGGAAGGTATGTAGGTATTTGACAACAGGGTTTGAGCTGTCATTTCATACTTTAATAAGTCTTCACATGTAAATTTACTCTCACTCCAATTCATTTGCAATCGCAGAAGATGTCACAATCAGGCCTTTACAGGTGCGTAGCCAGGGGGGGGGGGTTCACCCCCCCCCCTGAAATGTCAGAAAATCTATACATATACGTATACATATGTTTGATATTTGCTGACACATTTA
>WSXT02230727.1:0-16273 GCA_011762715.2 Neuroterus valhalla | reverse complement strand
ATTGGGAAAATGATGCTTACGTACTACTCAAATAGCCCCTCAGCGCAATATCATGCCAATTCAGAAACTCAGGCAAGAATTTGCCACTTTAGAAAAATAGTCAGGAACGTTCAGATTTTGAGATGCATTTTTGTTGCCTAAGTCCAACTTGGTAGCACTGGCAGTATTGAAAAGAAATAAATTAAATAATGGTTCTCTCTTCCTTAATTATGTTACGAAAATACAATTCAGCGATAAGATAACGTGGCGGAAGCAGAATCGGTATCGACGACATTATTTCTGTAATACAAAAACTGAAGAATGGTAGGACTGCCGGTGTGGATGGTATTACCTCTGAAATGTTCAAGTTGGGTGGCGGATATTTGTTTATGTGGCTGTATGAATTCATTGATATGTGTGCTGTGAACAGTGAAGTTTCGAATGATTGGAGGAAGGCGATTATTGTCCCAATAAATAAACAATCTTTACATATCAATGCCTTATTTTCCAGTAGTACAACGAGGCTGAAACCAAACGAGTTAAACTTTCCAAAAATAATAATAAGTATAATAATAATACTAATATTATTATAACATGAAAGAGAAAGAGGAAATCATTTTTAAACAAATTTTTTTCTCATGATGCCACTGCTATCAAGATAAATTTGAGTAGCTAAAATGCATCCCTGAGTAGGCATCTTCTTGCCTATTTTTCCGAAGTAGCTCTTGGCTATTTCCCTGAAGCGGCACTCCCTTGCCAATTTTTCGAAATGGCACCCTTCTTGCCTCAGCTTCTGAAAAGGCATGAATAGGTGCTAACCCGACGATGTTAAGATGATTTCTTACAAGTAGACGCTGTGGAATCAGTAATTGCAAGAGTTGTAGTTGTCTCCTTGCGCCTATTAGGAGCAATCATATCATTAATACTATCATCAAAATTGAGGTCAATATCTACAATTTCGACAGAATCGGCAGTTGCAATAATTTTATTGTTTTCTTCAGAAACTTTTTGTACGTTATTGGTTACTGGTGCAACTGGAATGGAGGGTTTCTTCTGGTGTACTCTATCAATGATTGCAGGGCTTTTTAGAACTATCGGCGTTGATTGAGCAGGTGGTGGGGGTGTAATAGGCCTTTTTGGTGCAATTTTTGTTTTTGCAATACTAGAAATATTGGCTGTCAAATTCTGCTGAGATGTAGTCGATCTCATTTCAGCTTCCATTTCAGGGAAGCACGATAAAGCTCGGGCAAGTGCTCTCGTGATTGATATCTAAAAGATGAAGATGAAGATTAGAATAGATGTTTTATTCAGATTAGGCGGGCAGGGTTGCTATAGAAGTCTCATTTCAAAATTCCCTGACTTTCCCAAGTTTGCAAGGTCTACTTCTGAAAATATTTCAGCTCTACTAAAATTTAAAAAAAAGCCAATAAATTAAATTAAAGTAAAAAACGTTTTACTGACCGCAGACTAATTTACCAAATATTTCGTGAAGAAATATTAGTTGACGCAAATGTAAAGAAGAAAAATTTGGAAATAAAAGATTCGTCGTTATGCAGTAAAATAATTATTAAGACCTTGAAATAGGCGTGACTAACAAAATTCCATGGTTTTTACAGATCTTTTAGGTCTCGTCGCAGCCCTGGTGTATTTGAAAAAGCAGTACTTGTTCCATGCATATTAAATTACCGATCGAGCTTTCTCAACAGCTAATCCTTTCGTCGGTGCATCGAAATAACTGTAGCCTACTTCTTCGTGATATCTCCCATTAGAGAGTTGCACTTTTACTGTTGCTTGGCATCCGACATGGTACTTTCCCGAATTGCAGTCGATGAAATCTAAATTCGGAGTAATCGGATAATTTCAAATTCTTCATTTGTTATAAATTTATTAGAAATATTCTAGCTGAAAGAAAAGGTTCTCTATCTTTAGAATGTCTGGGATTACTGTTTTTAACTGCAATTTGAAAAATGTAAATTAGGGCAAAATTATGGTTCTGCCACATGAATTTCGGTATAATGGACATGAAAAACAGTAGAATTTGGGGGATATTTATCCCTCCTTTTCTACCTCTGCAATTTTTTGGTACTCTACAATATTGGAAACTAAAAATAAATTAAAATACAGTCTATTCTTGAGGATTGAATCATACAATTCATAATGATTAGTTTAATATAATCGAATAAAAACTATAGTATAATATCTTTCTCTTATACCTATCGTTGTATTTGTGACTGCATGACTCCAGTCTTTTCCGAAAACTTTTTTAGCTGACGTAATGAAGTCTTTATACTTGGATTCAGCATCCCACTGGTTGACGCTACTTTCAATTTTTGGTGCTTCTGCACTTGGCAATCCTGGCTGCAAATTTAAAAAAAATTACATTCTTGCATCCTAAGTTAATACGAACAACACAAAAATTCATATTGGCACGAAAATGATCTACCATAATTACAAATTGATTTAAATAGATTTTAATTCAGTTTTGGGCTAATTAAAAAATTTAAATATTCCAAAGATTTTACAAATGTCGATCATAATTTATACTTACAGTAACAACTTTAATGCAGGACATGATGGTTTAATTCTGCGACTGCGAATCCTGAGTTCCTCATTCAGAAAAACTTGAAGGTATTTTGTTCGTGAATACGTCTATTCTCGATATGAAACTACACTACAAGATCATTGTACTTTCTGGGCAAGTTTAAGCTCGTTCAATTCATTCGAAACATTCACATGTGATGCAAACTTGTAAACAAACCATTTTCGGCTTATAGGTTAGGAACCTTGGAACATTCCTATCATTTCGATTAACATATTCAAAGAACCAACTTTTTGAATTTATAATTAAAAATTACAGGAACTCTTTTTAAACATATTGCTCTCACTCTCCATTTCTTATCAATGAACAAAACTCGGTTTCGAAATATTTTTCGAAAAATATGATATCTGAAACTCACTAATTTCAAACTTCGCGCTTAAAATACAGCACCATTTTTTTTTTCGTTTTTGTACTCCTTGTACCAGGTATTAAAAATTATATTTTGTTTATGATCTCTAATTGATTACTTATGATGCACTTTTTTTCACTAATTTCCACATGAGAAAAACGATGATCGGAACATTTTCTTCGTCAGCCCTAACCTAAAATTGGGAATATATCCTATAATTCTACTTTTGATTGGATATTTCCGTTACAACCTACAATCGGATTCGTGTTCATAGTGCTTTTACAGATCTTGAAAAAAAACTACACGAGATAAACAGACTACACGTGTGTGAGAGAAGAAACGAAAAGCAGGTTTTGCTGGCGTCTGCGATATGTCAATGTGATTCAATATCATTTTCCTGATTTTCGTTTTCGTATGAATCTTTATTACTCCATCAAATACTCTAGAACGTGAAAATGCCGGTCCTTGAAAGAGTAATGTAAGTACAAATTTCATGTTGCTACTATACACGCACTGCACATGCGAAGTTTTGTATTATCTAAGAATTTTTTGTTTTTACATATTTCTAAAAATTACAGAAAGCCTACATCGCATAAAGGGAAGAAAGCACTTTTAAGTAGGGAACCGCAGTTGATAGAAACTGCAAAACAGACTTTATGTATAAAAGGTAGTACGAGCTCCAAAGTTGCACACGACTGTATGAAAGATTTCGTAAGTATACATTTTTTATTTGATGTCTTAAAAAAGCGTTTCCTTTGCTGATTTTACATTTTTTATACGTATTTTGATTCAAAGTTCACAAATTGAACGATTTTTTTCTCGTTGCCGGTTTGCAATGATAATCTCTGTTTATAGAATTGATGTAAGGTGTCAAATGTATCGACATCAAATTTTAGCTTTCAAATTGTAGGTAATCCTGTTTTCTGTGATTCTAGTATGACTTGAAAAAACCTGATGCACAGATGATGACGAAGAAAAATGAAATTCGTCCATTTGAAGACATAACCCCCATTGAACGATTCGCTTCCAAGTTGAACTCTCCTTTATTTATGTTCACTTCACACAATAAAAAACGACCTCACAATCTTATAATGGGTCGCATGTTCGAGCACACTTTACTAGACATGGTAGAGTTTGGTATTGAGAATTATAAAGGACTTAAGGAATTTAAGGTCCCAAAAATATCCACAGGCATAAAACCTATGTTGATTTTCAATGGAGACATTTTTGAGAATAATCACGAATATGGAAGGATTCGAAATCTTCTGGTAGACATGTTTCATAGGGAACCAGCGAAAAATATTCGACTGAAGGGGCTGGAGCATGTTATCAGTTTCACTGCTCGAGATAACAAAATACTACTTCGCAGTTTTCGGTAAGAATTTTTTGAACACTAGTTTTTTTATTTTAGAAAGTTTTGCTAGTAGCCCTCTTTTTCGAAAAATCGACAGCTCTTCCTTCTTAATTTCAGAATCTTTCTCAAGAAATCTGGTACAAGAATACCTAGAATCGAATTAGAAGAGATTGGTCCACGTGTTGATTTATCTGTAAGGCGTTCTCATCTCGCGTCTGACGATCTGTTCAAACAATCTTGCAAAAGACCTAAGGAACTTAAGGTACCCTTAATATTTCTGGAATTTCCATCTTGAATTTTGATTTTTATCATTTGTGTTTCATAAACCTAACATATAGATTATAGAAGTTATAGATTATACTCCCTTCATTCCTTGCAGGTTAAAAAGAAGAAGAATATATCTGAAGATCCTCTAGGAAAGACGCTTGGTCGTGTGCATATGGGAGCTCAAAAACTGAACACAATACAGACAAGGAAAATGAAAGGTTTGCGGAAAACCATGACAGAAAGGAAGGAGGAACGGAAGAGGAAGAGTTTGGACTCTGGAGAATCGAATGCCAAGAAAGTAAAATCTGTCGAGTAATTTAATTTAAACAAGAATTAGTTTAATTTATATCTTATGGTGTTTACAATTTTATACAATCTCTATACCCTTTTAGTTTTTCACCAGGGACCATGAAGAAGTATTCTTTTGATCCTAAAACAATTTTTTTACTGTAATGGTTGTTCATTTATGTTTAGTTCATGTAATAATGCAGTAGTACATGAATTCATATACAAATATATATAGTTAATAAAAAAACCAATTTGAAAACTGAGCACAGAGAACTCTTATTACGTATCTATTTTTAAACATTGTTTCTGGGACAAAGTATTTTTATTTCCATCTCAGACATTCTTTTTTCTATCTACAAAAGTTTCCTTTGCTTAGTCTTCGAAGATACTGTAAAAAATAAGACGAGTACCTTGATTTGAATCCCACAAGCGATCAAATTGTTCCTGGCTTCATCACAAGCCTTCAAAACTTCTTTATTAGCCTTTGGGTCTTCTAAAGCTTGGCTTCTAATTGACTCTCGAAATTTGACAAAGGTCTCGACGACTTCTGTTAGATTAGATTGTGTCCCTCCCATATTAGCCGAATCTACAAATCCCAATTTTGAGAGAAGAGTAGACAGATAATGGGAAACAGTTGCAACGGCCGTTGTGCTTCTGGCGTGTGAAAGTTCCTGCAAATTACTTGAAATGATTTTGTTTCTGTTTTGTTATGATCATAAAGATATTAATTACAATGTATCTACCCAATCTCGATTCAACATTTTGTTCCCAACTCCAACAAGTTCAACGACCGACTGAACCGCTCCCGAGGTGTTAAAATCATCAGCAAGAGAAGCAAGAACTCTATTTCTTGTGTCGTTCAAGCTCTGAAATGAAAATAAAATTTTCCTCATTTTCCAACTCCAAAAACAAGCATTTGCTTCTAATTTGTTTAAGAGCTTCGAATGATAAAAGTTTGTTAAAAAAACATACGAGCAACAAGGAAGATTCATCTATACATCCAAATTTTTGTTTCCCGGCTACGTAGTTATCACAGTCACTTATAAAATTTTGGATCTTCTTTAGCGTGGAGACCGCATTATGCATCGCATCATCAGAAAATTCAATACCTCGTAAATAAAAAGTGTACATGAATTACCTGTAACGGCTGACCTAATCCATTTTCTGACTATATCGTTACCTCTTCTGTAGTTTGTCATCAAACATAACAATCGGAACTGATTAGCAGTATATTTTTCAAGAATAGTTCCTATGCTGATAGTATTCTTTAAGCTTTTTGACATCTTTACATTTCCTTTTGAGTACAAATGCCCAGCGTGCATCCAGTAATTAACCCATTGATCGGTGTCGTGATAGCAACACGATTGAGCTTCTTCATTTTCGTGATGAGGAAAAACTAGATCTACTCCACCACTGTGGATGTCTATATTGTTTCCGAAGATGTTGCTAAGATTGAGGAATATCATTCTAATAATCTCATATTATTCTTACAAATTAATTTCTATTAAATTGACATTAATCAATAATAATATATCAAGGTATTTTAAATTAAGTCTCGAAAATATACCTGGCCATCGCACTGCATTCTATGTGCCATCCCGGTCTTCCATTTCCCCACGGCGATTCCCAAAAGGGTTCGTTCTGTTTCGATGCTTTCCACAAAGCGAAATCCGAAGAAGATTTTTTATACGCATTCGGTGTTTCTAATTGTGTTCGATTGAATTTTCCATACTTTCCGTATTTGAACGTATCAAAATATACAGAGCCTGGAAAAAATATAATTCCTAACAGATTCAGGGGTTGATCTTATTTGAAGTTGTTGAATATTTGAAATCTTCGGAAACTTTGTGAAGTTATCGTTAAACCTTGGAAATCCTTGTAAAATATTAAAAATCTTTAGGTGATTGTGAAATCCTTTAGATCTTGAAACCTGCGATATTCTTCACATTTCAAATGCTTTGAAATATTTGTTGAAGCTTTCACAAATTTTGAATCTCCGAAATCTTTCATAAATAATCATTCTCATTGTTTTGAAATCTTTGTGCAATCTTCGAAAATTTTGGAATGTGAGTGAATTCTTGCAAATCTTCGGGAAATATTTGGAAATTTTTAATTATTGTTGGATCCTTCAAAGCTTCAAATCTGTGATTGAAATTTAAGAAATCTAAAATTGGACATGAAGCCGAATTCAAATTTTTATTTAACGTTCAACATTCAAATTAAAATCCGAAATTACTGGGAGTTAAAAATTAAAACCAAGAATAGAAAGAAGAAAGAAATTAAAAATGTTGTTGTAATGTGTTAAAAAAAATCAGAATGAAATATGCAAGAATAGGGGTCATTTTTCTCTCTTTATAATTATTATGCTTTTTTTCAATCTCAATTGAGACATTCGAAGGTGTTCGTTCAAATTTGTTCGTTGGATTCTTGGTACTTATTTTGAATTCCCATGAATTGCTTATGTTAAATCAGCGAAATTCCTGGGAGTTAAAAATAAAAACCAAGAGAGAAAGAAGAAAGATATTGAAAATATTATTGTATTGTAATTAAAAAATAATCAGAATAAAATATGGAAGAATAGGGGAAAAAGGGAAGGAACGGGATTTTAAGGATGCCGTGTCATTTTTCTCTCTTTATTATTATTATCTTTTTTTAAAGTTTCATTAGAGACATTTAAAGGTGTTAGTTCTTTGATCGTTGGATTCTTGGTATTTATTTTGAATTCCCATGAATTTAATATGTTAAATCAGCAATAATATCCTTTGCGCTCTGAATGTTGTGAAATCTGTGAAGTTCCCCGAAATCTTTGAATCACTATTAGATCCTTTAAAGCTTCAAATTTGCGATATCTTTGGGATGTTGTGGAATGTCTAAATCTTAAAAAGCTTTGTGAAATCTTTCTGAGATTATTATTTTGAAAGCTTTGTGAATTCTTCAAATTTCTTAAATCTCCCTGAAATGTTTGTGAGATTTTCCGAAATATTGAAAATCTTTTAAAATACTCCTGAAATCCTGACAAAAATGTGGAAATCTTTGAATCTCTGTAACATTTTTGAAGTCTTTGTGAATTCTTTTGATACATTTAAAATCTATAAAATCCTTCTAAAATCATGTTCATTTTCGAATCTCCATGAAATCTTTCAAAATCCTTGGAATCTCAAATCATTTGAAATTTCCAAAAAACGGTTGAAATCTTTGGAATCTTGCATGAATCTTAAAATCTGGTGTACATCCAAAAGTCAAGTGGTCAAACCCTCCCAATAGATTTCTTAAAAGGCGAGAGATATTTCTGAATCACCTGAGGCAGTTTTTGCTAATGCTGCCGAAGAATAATAAGAATATAAAATATTTCGTACCATCTTGAGCTATATAAGCTGCACCTTTCCTAATAATATTATCGACAAATTCGATAATCTTTTGTATGTGATCCGTTACTCTGCAGCTCATATAAGGAGCTGCAACGTTTAAAGACTTCATGTCTCTAAAAAACTCTTCTTCGTAAAACCTTGTTACGTTTTTCCATGGCTGATTGGAGTCTTCTGCTCGTCTAATTATTTTGTCATCGATATCGGTCAATCCCATTATGAGGATTACGTCGAGATTAAAAAATTCAGACATTATTCTTCGAATCGTGTCGAATCGAACGTATGTGCTGTAAAGAAGAAAATAAAATAGCAAATTTTAAATTATTGTAGGATAATATTCTTTTCTTTTACACCAAGTTATTAAAGTATCTCAAAAAACTTGGCGATACTTTTTTTTCAATCAATAGTTATTTCAAGAATTTAGAAAATGATTACCTAGCATGTCCAATGTGAGCGGAATCGTACAACGTCGGTCCACACATGTACCAAGTAACGACATTCCTATTTCTTAATATTAATGGAATCTTAGATTTTGATAAAGGGTTATACAACGAAATATCGGTTTTAAAACCCTCAGGCTGTATCCACTGCACACTTTGATGTTTCTTAAACTGCGTGTTTAATAACCTCTTCCAAATCGAGTGCGGAACATGATTTACGAGTTTCATTGTGACTTCTTCACTTTTTTCCTACAAATGATAAGATCTCACCAATTTATTTAATTTACAAAAATTTGAGAAATTAATAATCAACGGAGAAATGAAATTCATCACAGATATTTCGTATTGTTGACAATGTTGACAATTTTTGACATGCGGCAAAGATGTTAGCAGACGAAATCGACAAACAGATTAGGTTAGGTTACGCTTGTAACGTTTGTGATTAGTTGCTTCCGACAAAACTTCGCGCTGATTGATTCCTTGCATTTTTATAGAAGAAACAACAAAAATCGGAAATTGGCGGGAATTAGGATCGAGATATGGCTGGTACTGCTTTGATTGCTTTCAATTTTAACCTCAAAATAGTTCCAACATTTTCAATGTTTTTTTCCAGTTTTGTGAACATTTTCTCATATTAATTAGACTCAGGTGGTGATCAAAACGCCCAATTATGGCGGAAATAGTTCGGTCAACGTTTTCAATGTATGGACTGACTATTACAAAGTAAGTAAAACTAAAATAAATATATAAAAAGTCGAAAGAATTAATATTTTTGCATATTCGCTTTATTTTGAATGGATAATGTTCTTACAAAAGTATGATAAACAGTGTAGCTAAATTATTTCAGTTACATATCAAAAATTCTTTTTATCTCTAGGAACTTGAGCCATGAGGTATACTTGAAGTTAAGAAAATTACCTGCGGACGCGAGAGAAGAAACTCTTACAAAAATCATAGAACAGTTGTTAAACCAGAACCTTGAAACTCCAAACATTCAGAAGGAGCACATTGATCGTGCAGTAAAACTATTAGTGCAACCAGAATCTGCACTGAAGGACACAGAAACAGTTATAAATGTTATAAATGCCTATGATATTCCTAAAGTGCAGTACGACATTGATAGGAAGAAGTTCTTAGTTCGGAAGGTCGACAAAGATTTTTATCCAGATGCTATACATAAGTCCCAGGTTTTCAAGGACAGGCTCGATTTATTGTACTATAGAACCTTGAGGCATGAGTTATTCACACCTTCCAAATTTGGTCAAAGTGATGATGGGAAATTAGAATTAGTTCCTATTGAATATTTACTTAGCGAAGCGAAGACTGACCACCTTTACGTGATTGGACTACTTTCACAACTCACTGAAGGACAATTTTATTTGGAAGACAGTTATGGGACAGTTAAACTGGACCTAAAGAAAGCAATATCCTTTTCATAAAAAATTTCAAATTATTTCTCATCAAGCACAATTTCACAATTTTTTGTAGTTGATCTCAATATGAGATGTTAATCCATGACTTTATTTTCCTTAATTCAAGCACACAACTTCCAGTCAGGTTTGATTATGGAAGGCTCTATAGTAATCGCCAATGGAAATTACATAGACAACGTTTTTGAGGTAAAAAATATCGGCTTTCCACCCCCAGAACCCTCAATTAATACTCGAGCAGCTTTCGGAGATGTCAACACTTTCGGTGGTGAGCATCCCACTACTCTGAAAATGTCTGAAAAACTCAAAATTCACGAAACAGAAAAACAGAACGAAACACTGATATTCTTGTCGGACTTCTGGCTAGACGACATAAAAGTGGTCGAAAAATTCGTTGAGATACTTGAAGGGTATTCGACGCATGCCCCCGCGGCTTTCGTTCTTTGTGGAAATTTTTTAAGCTTTCCACCGGATGCGACAAGTCCCCAGAAGTTAAAGGATGGTTTTAAAAATCTTGCAGATATCATATCTCGTTATGATAATCTTTTGACAGAATCAAAGTTCATTCTTGTGCCTGGCCCGTACGATCTGGGTGCCTCAAGAATTCTGCCGAGAGCTTCTTTACCTAAATCTGTGTTGAAGGATTTCCTCAATCGAATACCTAGTGCGATTCTCGCAACGAATCCCTGCAGGATACAATTCTGTACTAAAGAAATCGTTGTGCTCAGGGAAGACATTGTGACAAAACTGTGTAGAAATACCCTCAAGTTTCTTCACAATAGTGATGTTTATGAGCAAGTAAGTTTTTGTCACTTTTTTAAGGCGTAGTCGTTGTCGTTGAATTTCTGAATCTTCTTGGATTCTTTGTAGTTCTCTTGAAACACACTGCTATCTACATTTTTGTGTTAAAATTTTGTTTAATTCACCCTGAACTTTTAAATTCACATTTAATTCTCATGAATTGTGTCAGATTATTGGTCACGAATTATATTTACTTCTATTTACATATCTGATTTATTTTGTATTCTCAAAATGTTGTTCTTTTTAATTCCTCGAATCCTTGTAAATCCATTCCAATTTTACTGCAATTAATGGAAGATTTCGAAATATTTTTCAACTAATTTGGAATTCACTATGGTCTGTTCATAATTTATCCTCAATTATTTCTTATGATCTTGCCTTTTTTTTCATTTCTCTGAAGTGTTTTAACCTAAGCTTGAATTCCTAGGCATTTCATCAAATTCTCTTGAATTCACTAGAATTTCTATAAATTTACTCAACAATTTATTTGATTCAATTATTTCTTCAATGTTTTCAAATCGTTCTTAGTCTACTTGAATTTTTGTCAAATTTACCTTGAATTTGAAATAATTAAATCGAATTCTTTTGACTTCTTTTAAATTCCTCTCTCACATGTAGCTTCTTTATCGTTTTATCTCAAAGTTAATATTCTTGACATTTGATTAGAGCTCGTATTTTTTAACTTTATGTCTCAATTTCCAATTTTTCATTTTTTGATGTTATGAGTAGGAATTATCTCTATAACTTTTGAAAAATATGAGAATATATTTGAAATTTCGGAAAGTTGAAGATTTTCTGAATCGGCTTATGACTGGCCTTCTTATTTTTGAATATTTAACGATTCAAATGTCAATAAATGTTTACACTTAATATCGGTTCAAAAAAATATGAATACGACACGCGGTTTCTCCAATAATACTAAATAAGTAATAGCAAGGACTGTCTGTATAACTCACGTCACATCAATCATAAAAGCTACCATTCCCACCAGTGTTTTTGCAACTTTTAAAATTAAATTGATAAATATGTGGAATTAATATTGATTAATTTTATGTAAAAGTTAATTCGGTTTAAAGTCCTCGACAATGTGCAGTAAATATTTACCATATCTATAACACATGCAAATTCTTTATTCATTCCGTTTGTCGAATTAAAATTAGATTCATTTGAAACTTTCTTAATCCATCCCGTATTAATCCAAATTCACTCAAAATTCTGATAAATTCCGTCAGATTCTTTTTAATTCTGAAGAACACGAGGTACAGGACAAATGCACTTTTCTTTTGTCAATTTTATTTACTTGTAGGGTTATTAATGAGTCAATTGTGGTCATTTTTTCGGTTTGGATTCACTTTTTTCAAGTCAAGTAAACTGTGTCAGCCCTGTGTACTTTTAGTTTTTATGCACTGGATTTTTAATCTGGATGAATCCTAGTTCGGATTGATACAATGAGTGTCTGATGGATTAATAATCAGGGTGGCGATTTGGCGGACGATTTCAAATTCCTGGTCATTTCTCGGTTCTTCACGGTCAATTTTTTCAATTTTCCCGGTCAACTAAATGTAACATATTTATATTTCTCGCAAAACGCAAAACTTTATTTTTATTCATGACGTTCATTCTAAACATTCTTTAACACAGCAGATCAAACAGTGCAAAATCAATCAATTTTGAAAAAAATACTCAAATTCTCAACGAACAAATATAATTTTTTTAAACGAAAATTGGAACAGTTAAAGTCACAATTAGGAAAAATCAATTCACGATGACAAAAAAAACGGATTTACAACCGCTAGTTCATTTTTCAATCACGAAGATGAATATTCAAATAAAAACATAAATATTTAACTGAAATGCATCAATTTTCAACCATGAAGGTGAATTTTCAAACAAGAAGATTAACGTCGCAATAGAAATAATCATTTTCTAAGAAAAAATATAATATTTCAACGAAACAGTCGAATTTCGATTTAAAAAAATATCATTTGCTACGAAAAATGGAAAAGTAACATTTTTATTTTAAGAGAAACAATTTCAAACCAAGCAAAAGGGTTTTATACTAAAACGAAGAATCTTCATCTAAAAGAGTTGAGTTTTAAACAGATAAATTAACTTTTACTGAAAAAGATTAATTGTCAACGAAGATTTGAACACTCAGAATTTTAAACAGAAAAAATAAATGTTTAACTACACAAATGAACAGCTGAAAGATTTGACTTTTGAACAGATGAATTAACTTTTACTGAACATTATGATCATCTAACTGGAATAGTTCAATTTTTGATGAAAAATTCATTTTCAACTGAAAAACATTATTTTTCAACAAAATGGTTCAAATTTGAACTATAAAAATAAAAATTTCCAAACAAAAATAGAATAGTGTCATTTTTGGCTCAAAAAATTAATTACAAACCAAACATAAGAGTTTTTAACTATATTAAAGTTCAAATGAAAAGAAAAATGTTTAACTGTTTAACTTGAACTGTTAACCGTGAAGAAGAATCTCTGAGGAAGAATATTACTTCCGAAGGGAAAGACAATTTTCTACAAAAAAAAACCGACTTTTCAACAAAATATGTTAAGTTTCAACGAAATAATTAAATTTTCTATTAAAAAGACAGTTTTAATCAATCAATTCTTCAGAATTTTTCAGATTCAGAAATCAATGTTCAACTAAATACTTGAATTTCCACCAAGAAAATATGAATTGATTTTTAAAAAAGTATTTAGAATATCAACCAGAGCTAAATTTCGTATCGAAATAATGCAACTTTAAAATAAAAATTATGCTCTCACCAAAGAAGTTTAAATTTTAAACAACTAGTTGATTTTTCAATGAAAAAAGGATGAATTTGCAATGAACAATTTAAACAAGTTTTCTATCATAATTCTTAAATGTTTCTTCTTCGGAATACTACTCCTACTCTAAAGATTGCTTGAAGTACTTTCTTTATTTAAAATTGAGAAGAGGGAAAAATGTGACGAATTTTGAACTGGAGGAACGATTTTTTTTAAATCCTCTCTTTTAAATCCGAATTATAATTATTTTATGCGCAAAAATTATTATAATTATTATATATTATATATTATTATTATAATTATTTTTATGCACAAAAATTTCCTGTTCCAAGTGAAATAATATTTCTTTACTGAAACTTCCTGTCCTAAAACAAAAACTATAATTATTTTCCGAAATTCCCTGTCTTAAGTCAGATAAATGAGGAAAAACAGATAAAACGTAATAAAAACATTTTTTCGGAAAAATTTAGATGCATTTAAATATTTTGAGAATCAGAGTGAAGGAAAGTTACATTTTTTAAATCAAATGATAATATACCTTTTTGATTCATAAAAAGAAAGCGGTTTTCTTCCGGTCAATAAAATTCCCGGTCAAGTCGCCACCCTGATAATACATTCGGATGAAAAATTTGGTTTAGACTCAGTCGAATTAATTTTTAAAGGCATTGAATCGAACAATATTGACTTTTTTTCGAATTTGTTCGGATTGGTTGGGACTCGCTTGGATATGCTCTTTGTTTGAAACTTTCATCAGGGTAATTAAATTGAATGTATAGAACTCATTCAAATTATAGGCTTACTATTCAGACTTTGATATACTATGAAAAGCAGTTGGTGTCTTCGTTTTATTAATAAACTACCACTTAATTTTCATTACTTAACATTCACTAAAATGTGTTGTATTTCTTGTTTTTTCAGTATGCTAAGTCTATAATCTGCCAATCTCATTTGATTCCATTGACACTACAAGCGATGCCTGTTTATTGGAAACACGATCATGCTTTGCAAGTTTTTCCTACTCCAGATCTTATTGTTGTTGCGGATGCACATATGCCTTACAAGACAAGTTATTCAGAGTGTCACGTCATCAATCCAGGTTCTTTTCCACGAAGTAATTACTCTTTCAATGAGTACGTCCCTGCAGAAAATATCATCGAAGTGTGCGCCGTTAGCGACGCAACTGAATGAGGTAATTTTGTTAGAAGTCCGTATTTTTGTAAATATATTAAGTTTATACTAATAAATAATTAATTACTGAACTTTATTAATTTATTTCAAATAGAAACATATACCGTACGACAGGGCTGAGCGGGACATGTTATTGGACGATAAATTACACTAAGGAATCATAATTAGAAATCAACGCTTTAAATATATCATTCCTGACCTTTTTCTTGCATATCTCGAAGTTTCAATTAAGCTCTAATTCGATAGCTTTTCTGCAATACTGTGTAGCAAAATACCATTAATGATCAGTTTCTATTATTACGTGATGAACTAATCTGATGAGTAAAAATTAAGAAATACGTACTTATTTCCATTGAAAGTATAACCTAATGTGTTTCTCTGTCATAATTATATTATTTTTTATCATACCATCAACCTTTACTCGTTTACACTTTATTATTGTAAACGAATTACTATTGGTTAAGTTGCACGCTGAGGTCACCCAGTCTCCTGCAGGAATCTCTTAGAAATTTCTACATAACTGACCAAACAAGAACTAGTCAAGTTATAAACAAAATAATTTAGTTTTATTGAAAATAAAAAATAGAAGTTGAATTTTCTAATTCTTTAACCAAGTAAATAACTTTTCAACAAAGTAGTTTATTTTTCAACGAAGTAGTACATCTTTTAACAAAAAATAATAAATCTCATAAAATGCAATAGTAAATAATGTAATAGTTGATATTCCAGTTCGAAAATTTAATTTACCAAAAAACATAGATTTCCAAAAAAGACATGAATTCCAAACCAAATGAATTTTAGAGAAAAATGTGATAATTGATATTTTTAACCAAGAAGGACAAACTATAAACTGAATGATTAGATTTTTAGTACAAAACGAATAATTTCTAATCATGAAGATGAATTTGAGAGAAAAAAATTCCTAGAATTTAATAACTTTCTATAAGAAGTAGTTGGATTTTTTTGAGGAAAACAAGAAGAAGATTAATTTTGAGCCAAATACATGAATCTTCCACTCTAAATAATTATTTTGCTCATAAAAAAAAGAGTTGCATTCAAGTAAAGACCAATTATTTCCAATATAAAACAAACGAATTTTCAATTAAATAGTTGAATGATTGACCGAGAAGATAATTTTTTAACAAAGTAGTGTATTTGCAACCAAAAAGTAGATTTTTTTGAAAAAAATATTATTTCTCATAAAATGCAACAGAAAATAATGTAATAGTTGAAATAACAGTTTGAACGTTTATTTCTACTAAAAAACATAGATTTCCAAAATGAGACATGAATTTTCAACCAAACGTATTTTAGAAAAAAATGTACTAATTGGTATTTTGACCAAGGAGGACAAATTTAAAACTGAATAGTTGGATTTTGAATACAAAATGAATAACTTTTAATCATAAAAATT
>WSXT02230716.1:0-16276 GCA_011762715.2 Neuroterus valhalla | reverse complement strand
CAAAATTTGTACTTTGTACACGATCGAAACCCGAAACAACTTCATTTTCATAATGGATCATCGTGAAAGCCTTAAATGTATCACTAAATAGTATGTCTCGTGAATTCAAAATACATGATGATGAGGAGGGTCATATACTGACCCATTTTTTGCACATGCATGACCGAAAACTGTACGCTAGTTCAAACCAAAAACTGAAGCAAGTGGATAATGACACTGGACAGTTTTTAAATGACATCCATATGGAGTTTGGACTAGAAAAATGCAAAACACTTCAATAAATCAAGGAAAATTATGAACCGACGAATTAAGGAACAAAAGTCGGGATCGTATTGAGGAAATGTTCAAGAGTGAGTCATATACATATCTGGGTATTCTTGAGTCCGAGAGTATACAGTATACGATAGTTAAGCAGATCTTTATAACTGCTTTTACTGCAAGACCCAGATTGGTCCTTAAGAGTTCTCTCAGCTCTTTCAACAAAATCAGAGCTATCAACATCTATGCTATTCTTGTTCTAGCGTACTCTTCCGGGCTCATGAAATGGCCAAACACTGAATTTGATAGGATAAACAGAACTATCCGAGAGAACTCTCAGAGAAAGAGATGCTGCGCTCTACAATACCATCTGTGAATCAAATCTCAATTACACGCCCTTAAATTTGTCCTCAGCGGACGCCTTCAATATCAGGGTAGAAACCAGGGAGGAATTAGAAACGCAATCCAGATGAAAAGCTATCTATGACGAGCACTCCAAAACCTAAGATCTATATTAGGTGGATAAAGAATCATCTAATATTTGTCAAAAAAGGGCGTCCTGTTTTCAGGAGTGAAAGGGTTCATGTTAGTGATTCAGGACAGGGTTATCGGAACCAAAAATTATCGCGAGCATGTTTCGCGTCAAGACGTGGTTGCCAGGTGCCGATTGTGTGGATATAAGAACGAATCCATCGAGCACATTATTGATGGCTGTCGCGTAATTGCTCAGATGAGTACGCGCACAGACATGATGATGTAACAGCCTTCATACATCAACAACTTGACCTAAACCTTGGACTCCTGATAGAATGGATGCCTTCCAACAAATAAATTCTAGTTTATGTTTTGGGAAGTGGAAAATACTTATAATACTAGGATGTTACTATCCAGACCGATCATTTTTTCTGACAAACGATCAGACATCGTAGTTCCTGGAATAGGAAGCAGAAAACTGTTGTGCTCGGCATTGTTTACCCACTTGACCGGAATTCGCAGTCATCCTATACAACCAAGATCTATAAGTATAGTGAGCTGAGGCATAGAGTGAAGACGGTATAGAGCAATGTGAAATATGAATCCATTCATCCTATTGTGATATCGGCTACGAGCAATTCATATCTGGACTCTATCAGGCACTCGACTCAGTACGTGCATGGTGATAAAACCCGAGATTAATTTTTTATGAGGAAAATGATAGTATGATCATAGTGTTCATGGTGAGTCGCGTTATGGTCAGGCAGATCTCACCAATTAACAATTTCACCAGTAAAGACAATTGTGAAGGACGGTGAAAAGTGAAACATCAACTGTATCTGTTGAGGATGCTCCGGCTAGCCAAAGCTATTCACAGACAACCAACTCATCAGGAATGGCGTTGGAAAGCGTTCTCCATGTTGAAGAAATGATTAATGCCTCGGTAGCCCAGATGATTGAGTGTTCGGATTTGCTACTAGAGAAACCCCTATCATGCACATGACTGCAACCTTGTCTAAGGATGGTGGCGTAAAAAACTAGGCTGCCCAATAAGTAAAATAAGGCATACTACTCTCATCCGGTTACTTTACTGCATAACGAAAATACGTTCGCAACTGATAACGTGAACAGAGACTGCCTCGTGTAAAAGAAAAAAAAACCTGAATGCCTACGAAGTATACCTTCAAAATATTAGGCTCCAACGATTTCAAGCCTGAGATCAAAATGAGCTCCCTCGAGGGAGTCTCTCCCGCATAGAGTCTCCCTTACGGTACGTCTCTTATGTAGCAAGTCTTCCCTTCCAAAGAGGCATAAGAGCAAGAAGTTTTCCTAACCCGATTTACCATTTCAAGGTATGTGAATTACATCATTTTTATGACCATACTATCGCTTCTTTAAAGTAGGACATTGAATTTTGTTCGGGAGAGAAATGCCGCTTTTATAATACTTTTAGGGGACTTGGTTCCAACCAAAAGCCTAGATCGTAAAACTCCTCCGCCGAATCCATCTCCTCTTCATTCATTTTCTATACGTACTCTACGCTTTCTCCTCACAAAACACATATTCTAAGCCTTAGTCACATCGCTCTTTCATCATCCGCTATTAGAACTACATCGTCTGCGTATTTTAGTGAACAGAGTCTGCGTGCTACTAATGTTTTTCTATCCTTTTCAATACTTCCATTCGCGTCTGCCAATAGGACACCGAGGAGGAGAGGGCTCACCTGACAGAATTGCCTGAGAATTCCTCTCCTTTACTTTCTCTTATCTCCACCCCTATCTTAGTCTCCAGAAGAATCCCTCTTATCCTAAATCTCAAACCTTCACTTACTCCCTTCTTTCAACTTGATTCTCATAGCACATTCCTGTTCACGAAGTCAAATGCTGATTTGAAATCCACAAACAGTGGAACTGATTCTCTTTCTACCTGACTCAACTTTCTATTGATTGGGAAGTTATGCACATAGATGTTGTCTGTGCTCCTCATCTGTTTTATGAAACCTGTCTGCTTCCTAAGAATACTTCCCTTTCCTTCCACCTGTCTTTCCAGCCTCTTTTCAGCCTTTCGTACCTACTGAAATTAATAATAATTATATTATCATTATTAGCCAAAAACATTTATGACAATCTCAAAGGTTGCATAAATGTTCCAAAGTCTCACATCAATAATAGTTTTGAATTAATAGAAAAAAATTAGGAACGTCACCCTGGACGATGATTGCGTGTTTCTTTCTCTCGACGTCAGTTCCCCTATTTACTAATATACTATGTAATTTGATGTTGGATAGCTTAGATAGAAGGTACCATCAGATACGTCAAAATTGCAGAATTCCGTTTGAAGACATTAAAGATTCTACAAAATTCCTTTTTGAGAACACCTTTTCCTCTTTCAATGGCAACTTTTACCAACAAATTTATGGCATGCCCATGGGCTCACCCATTTCACCTTTTTTTGCTGACATTGTTATGGAGTATTTAGAAGGTTTTTGTCTGCACAAACTTAAGGAGAATCACAATTGCATACCCATTTTCTATTTTAGATACGTAGACGACACAATTATTTGCATACATAAAATTACATTACCACAATTATAGACATTTTTAATTCCTATGATTGAAATTAACAATTCACATTCGAAATGGAGAAGAATAACTCAATTAATCTTTCAGATTTGACCCCCATTGAAAACAATAATGAAATTACAACTAGTTGGTTCCAAAAATCAACATCCTCTGGTAGACTTATAGATTACTTCTCCAACCATACAACTCAGCAAAAAAAAACATTATTTACAATTTAGTTGATAGAGCCATCTTGTTATCACATAAAAAATTCCAAAAAACAAATATATCCAAATTTTCACAATTATTGCTTGATAATGACTACCCTATACATTTCATCGATAGCAATATTAAAATCCGCATAAAGAAAATTAAATCCAACTTAATTAATCAAAATCAAATAGATAGTAATGCTCGCAACAGATTGCACGGTCAAAGACCCACAGTCTGTTTACCTTTTACTCAAAACTTCTATCAACTTTCAAAGATTTTGTATCAGTTCAATATTGCACCCATCCCATCGATTCCGAAAAGTTTGAATTCTTTTAATTACCTTGGTAAAGATCCCACAAAAAAGTTTGATAACACAAATGTAGTCTACCAGCTTTCCTGTAAAAATTGTCCAGCAACCTATGTGAGTGAAACTAAAAGAGCACTGGGCATTCTTATTCAAGAGCATAAAAAAACAAGTAAATCTAGAGTCTTCCAATACCAAAAAATTTCAACCACGAATTTGTTTATACAAATACGAAAATTTAGGGTTAGGAATATGATTATCACAATAGAACGATTTCCGAAATTATACATATTAAGGGCGACCCGAATGCCATCAACAAAAAAGAAGATATTTTTAGATTGAACCGCATTTACTTCCTACTCATTAACAATTTAAAATTGTAAGACGATCCATGTTGTACTACCATTTTTTTACACAATTTTCACCTTGTTCATCTCAATTGGTATGTATTTGTGACCTCATATATATCTCAATTGGTATGTGTTTGTACTACTTATAAATACGACGTAAACGACGATTAGGATTCAGTAGATCCATAACCTTCGACCAAATGGGTCTCCTCATGTGTTTTCTAAATTTTAAATTTGACATGTCATGTGACATGACTTTTTTATTCACTCAACTTGCATCGGTAACAATTTATTTTTTCAAATGTTTTTTCTTCGTTGTGACATATTTAAACTCTGTGTATTAAGTGTTTTCCAATAAAATTTTAGCCTGAAGAGGTTAGCGAATCTTGCTAACGAAACGTAGCTAATGTGACAACCAAGATCTTTGTCTTATTTATCGCCCTTCTCTAGATCATTAAACTACACATTCAAGAATTATTATAGAGGGCTCAACATTGTACTGGAGTATTTCTAATATACACCAAGAGTCTACCATCGAATTGTTTGTTATGAAATCGTCATTTTTCTAAAACTTTATTTCTTCATCAAAAATTCAATCAAAATTCATGGAGAAGTTATCCGGTTTATTGAAATTCAAACAGTTTTTCTGGAATTCGTCATTTTTTATTAAAAATTCGACTATTTCCGTCAAACGTTCAAAAACTTGATTGGCAATAAGCTAGTTTGTTGCATATTGATACATTCCTGGGTAGACTCCATATCGAACTGACATGAGTGTGATATCTCTGTATTTGACCTTATTTGAATTGAGACACTGATCAGGAAATTATCTTGAACCTCTACTGGATCAACTGGACTATATTAAGTTCTAGTCAGACAAGATACTTGGTCATTCTTGGGACCAAAAAACGAACCGTCAAAGGGTAAAATGATTAGTTCGTGCTAAGAAGAATGCTTGTTACTACAGACACCTGGTTTGGGCAGAAAATGAGAATATGGATGTTCGATGTGCTAGTATGGACTGTCGCATGCTAAGGAGTAGGAATGTGGGAGTGGAAGAAGCAAAGTAGGTAGAAAGTCTTCGTGAAAGATTCCTGAGGTGAGTTACGGGAGTGAGCTGGAGTTTTCTAGGTGATATGCTGTGGGAAGAATTGGGTAGAGAGAAAATGGTAGTTTGACAAGTGTAGAGAGAATCAAAGTTTGAAGAGAAGCTGAAGAGGAGAGAGGGCGGAAAATCGCACAAAATTATATAAAGGAGATAAGGTCGAGAGAGGCAATGCAGAAGGCTCACAATGGGAAGAAGAGAGACAGCGAATGAGGAAAAAATATGGTTTTCATGAAGAGAGAGTTCATTAGGAGAAAATAGAACTGGAGATGTTGATAATATATGGAGAGTAAAGATGGAGGGAAATTAAAAAACCACAGTACAACAAGTGGTATAAGATGGTCAAATGGGTCAGAGAACCAGACTACCTGACAAAGATGAAAAAGGAGAGTAAGTGGGATAGAGTGTAACGGTACAGATTAGGAGAGGCAATGAGAGCATAGTTGAACAATAATAGCAATCAGCTGGAAGAGTAGTTTTTAGGCTGTTTAAATTAGAAAAAGTATTTCAGGGAACTCATTTAACTAATTGTTAAGGGAACGGAGGCCCTCAAACCTGTAAAAGGGATGAGAATAAATTACACAAATAAAAATATCTTATAATCCAACTAATTGTTCGAAGTCTACTCTGTTCTAAACTCCTGTACTTCGTCCAAATTCTTATTCTGGACGAGGTTTATTTTCTGGAGAAAAAACGAGAATTGTTTTTGTACATTTCTAGCAAGTAGCTGCTGATAGTGTTCCAAACCACTTGACATCATTAAATCGAGAGTTAATATCATCCCGAGAACCGGAACGACTTGTTCAACTCTTTTTAAAACATCGGAATGCAGGTACTTTCATGAAACAAACAATAAATTTTCATTTCAAGCATTATTCTCTAAGTGATAGTGGTTGCAAATAATTAATTAGATATGCAAATTATTTCTGCTCTTTTACATTCAAGCAATGACTTAAAATACGTGAAAACAGTGAAGGTGATGTCAAAATCGAGATTATTTACATTTTCCTCTATAGCCCTTCTATTATTTCAACAGAGGGAAGACTTTTCACAACTGTATTCAATCATTGAGGAAAATCGGAAATCAACGGAGTGGCTTACAAATATATCTATATAACAAATATAGATTAAAATTTCTCAAAAACATATGATGATAATTCTGCAGGAAAACTTTTGCCCCTCCATCATCTCAATTTTCTTTTTCTAATCATTCCATTGATTAGAATTTCATCTACAGAATATTCAATCGATTTTCAAGGAACATTCATGCTCCATATCTCTGTCTGCCATATTATTTATTGGACAGATTCAGATCAGGATAAAAAGAATTGTGACCTTTATTTTCCACTGAGTGTCATGTTGAATTATGCTAAAGGTTCTATACGGGAAAATCAGAACAAATATTGATAATCTTGATAACTGTGATCAAGAATCTACCTCCCTGCTTTCTCTTATGTTGGAATATATTTAAATTATGTCATTGGATAGGATCCTTGAAAAGTAGTATATGTACACGAGTGAATTTTTAATGATTTATCAGAAGTGATTCTTTCGGATTCCGTTTGCTCTTTGATTTCTCTATCAGATCTTCAATTTCTGGAGAATGAAACTCAATGCGTTCATCTTGCTCTTCACATCAATGAGCTTTGTTCATTTTATTCGTAGGTGTAATATATAATTACAATTATTTTTTAAAAGCAGCTGGATGCCTTAGGGAACTTTAATGGGTAGAATTTCAAGTTAACATGTGTTGCTCAGAAGTCTTTAGTGATAGGCAAAATGACTCCAATTTGGGTCGGGTTCAAGTTGAAAGCCTGAGCCGAAGACTTGAGCATCCGGCCTAACCCGGGAATCCAAAAACCCGATCCGGCCCACAACCAAAAGTCTAACTTGTGTTTGTTTAACAAAATAGCAACGAAGGTCGTTTTAACAATGAAAAAATACATAAGAAACACGTGCAGGGTACCGTAAGGGCCTAAGATACTCGAGGACTTCCACCGCGTACAGAATATCTCAAGATTCGATCGTACTCTTATGATTCGTAAAATCGACCAAAAGACATCTATCAGCAATCGCTGCGCGCTTTAAAAGAGGCTTTGAAATGTACTTTAGGTAGAACACTTCCAGCTGAAATTGTCCATTTATCAGAAGTTATCAAGAGTTACTCTACAATTCCATTTGAGTAGGTTTTATTAGAAAAGTTAATTTGGGAATCATAAATATTCTGATTGTCATAAACAATGGAGTTCAAATTTCAGTCAACACCACCCAAATAGAATCGTAAAGAACCCTCCCGTGAATTAAATGAGGCTCTAATCTTAAGGACTACACAAGAATTGCAACCCTTCCCCAACAAGCGAGTCAAACCTGAAACTATAAACAACTTCTGATAAACAAACAATTTCAAACCGAATCACTTCTTTCTGAAGCGCACTCTTAAATCAGAGGCGTCCAACGCGTGAGCAACGGTGTAAATAGCTGTCACTCGCCAATCCCCTCTTTTACCACCTCGGATGCGTTTATGCGGTAATCACGATATGGAAAGGGGGTCAGCGGCCGGCCTGTGTATACAGTGCGCGCGAGTAGGCGTGGTCAGGCGAGGCGAAGCCTGTGGCTTAAAGATCATCAAATTTCGAGATTGACTGTAGACATTGTGGATCCTCAAGGGGCGGGGAAGGGGGCGGCAGGGATAGTGCGGGATTTTACTTTAAGTTTGGGTATTTGAATCGGGTCAGGTTTTCGGGCTTAAGGGCCAAGTCGGGTCACAGACAGCCAAAAATTTGTATCGATTTCATGTATTGTGCCCTGCTCTTGTAGCAAAACTTTATCGATGCTTATTTTTTGCTACAAAAACAGGTACCGGTGGATATCACGATCATTATGTACCTCCACGAACCCTTATAGTAACAATGTCGGATGAGGCGACTTATAAGGGAATGCTTGAACCCATCGTGACCACAACAGTACCCTCATGGATGCAAAGTGGGATAGTCCACCCTAGGAACATCCATTATTATATCCGAACCATGGAGGGAGATTATGAATCAACTCTCACCTTACTCGATCCAGATGGTCATATTATTACTAGCCATGGCCCAACGTTCGCTGACGTAAATACAGGAGAGGGCCCAGTACTTTATGCTTCACGATTTGCTGTGACTGATATAACCAAGGATAATTTTAGAAGTGCAAGTGAAAATGATAGAGGAAAGATGCCACCTTACAACAAGATATACATTTCAATGCCAAGGCCAAATGGGAATCTGTATTGGGCACCTGCCTGGTTGTCTCCAGCACAACGTACGCTTTAGGGATTACACAATGCCCTCAACCTTATGTAATGCTCCATAGCTCGACCTTAATCAAGGTTCTCCAAGAAGCTATTCATAATCTCTTCCACTTCGTATAGACTCCACCTCATTTTACTATCAATATTCTTGATTCTGACATGCATAGTGCTTGTTCTCTTTCCTTAACCTTTTCAACCCCTTTGTCTACTGATTTTTTATTCCTCCAGAAATCATTTACCAACAACTTTCACTAGAGTCTTTGCTTTCGAGTCTGTGTTCTCTCCACCATTCCTTTACATACCCTACCACTATCTCAGTGGTAAGTAAGGGAGATCTACAGCTTAAGTTGGGTTCCGAACCACCAAAAACACCAGCTCCAAGAACTTAGAGAAACCGTTTCTTCCAGAGGTACCAGCACGACTTCCTGGAGATGAACACTCCCTTCTTAGGCGAGTGTTCACCGCGTGGGCCGCCAAAGCTCTTCCAGAGTGCAAGGCGGGAATCGAACCCACAACCAGCCGGCGTAGGTCCAAACACATGCCTTAGCCCCCACGACCAACAGACCACCTTGAATCCTCTTCTCATCTATTCCTCTTTTTTTCGCTGAGACCTATAATATTCCTTCCCCTATAGTTCCCTTGCTTTTCGTCGTTGACGAACACGCGAAGTTTGTGATTCCCCCAAGCATCTTCAGTACAAAATATTTACATTTATTCCCCTAATAATGCAAGAATGGCGAACTTTAGTATTAACTTCAGTTACAGTAGTGATCACATTATTGGCAACATTTCAATATTTGATAAGGGCACTCGAGTGAATCGCAGCTGAAAATTCAGAACGCAGAAGAAGCCCTTCTAGAAAGTATAGCAGACCTACTGCACGAATTGAATCTCAAGTTGATTTCTTATTGTTATCGAAACAAAGGGTTAAATTTAAAACTCCGAAAAAAATTTAATAGATTGTAGCGATCGTGATCTAAAAGTAAATAGATCATACAATTTATCTTGAATTACAAACCTGCCTACATGTTATTTTTATTTATGTATTATTCCAAACACATATTTACTTTCCTGATAATGATAATAATAATTATCATCATCAGGAGGGCTTGACCTTTGCTCACACGACTGTAATGGCTTTGTTGCCCGTAGCATTGCTACGGATAGAGTTTATAATTCCAGACCAGCCAGACTGACAAAAAAAACGAGGAGAAAAGGGAATAAGAGGAACACAAAAATAACTCAATCATGATCGAGAGTCTTTTAAATAGGTACATTAAAACGCTTTTTGCTTCCAGGTGATTGTCGGGGCTGCTATGGAGCCACCGCTGGAGGCCACAGCATACGGAACCTCTGCAAAACGCAGGAAACAGTGGAACCTCAGATGTGCCTGTTGAGGATGCTTTGATTGACTGAATCGATTTGCAGCCAATCATTCAACAGGAATACCGTGGGAGAGAATCTTATAGACAACCAGAGTGAGGGCATAATCGATGCGTTTCTATTAACAAAGCGCGAAATTTGGAACCAAACGCGAAAAGGGCTACAATTCAAGGAAAAAGTTCGCAGCGAAGCATTCCTATACACAAAGACTTTTAGTGAGGAATCTTATCACGAAGATCAAGAACATTCGCAATAACCTTCCAATCTCAGAAGACCGAGCTATGGAGATTCAGCGCAAGGTCGAATTACCGGAGGAAACCGTTGATGATGAATATTAGTCAGAGGAAGCTTCACTTCAAGATCAAGCAAAGACAAATGAGGTTATAGTAGCACGCTACCTGATTTACCCAGGGGTTGTAGTAGAGATTCAACGATCATGGAGGCGATTGAAATGGCTTACCATATGAACAGAGATGCGATACACCTTTGTTTTGTGACACAGAGTAGTGAGCAGAGTGTGAGAAGAGACCATCATCGTCTCTTCTTACTTGGGTACCCGCATCAAGCCCTTATGATGAAGTAACAGCCTCTAGCGCACCAGAAATTGTCAATATCTGTTAAAAGCTTGCTTTCAGGTGTTGAAATAGCTACAAGCAAACTGAAGGCAGTTCAACAGCGTCCTGGTAACTGACACCAACAGTATCATATGAGATAATAGATTTTCATTGGCAGAGACTTGATGTTATTACTGCCAGACTGAGTCGATACAATAAGAGTAGTGCGAGAAGATAGCAAAATTGAACCATCTAGGCAGATGAGTAAAGAGCAGAATATCCATCTGAACAGCGTACTCCCCCATATGCAAGAAGAGGATCACTACTGGAAAGGTGTATGGAAAGAAAATAACAGAAGCAATTTGGACGGTGCGTGTTCTTAGAAGAAGGAGAAAGAGCAAGCGAGCACTCTTTAATGGAGCGTACTATCTTCACAGACTCAGACGTTTTAGCGGCAGTTTAAATCTAGATACCATTGACGCTGTGGCGATGAAGTAGGCTAGAAATATAAAAGAAACTTGCACATGGCTCTACTTTGACTACAAGCAAGTATCTCTCTCGGTACAACACGACTATTTTTTTTAGGTTCTGGAAATTAGCAACATCATTAACCTCTTGAGTCGTGCGATGATGCTTTGAGAAACGAAAATCAGGTACTTTGATCATGGGCAACCAAGGACAAAGAGTCCAATTTGCAGTGAGATGGGTATCTTTCAAGGGGTATCCTTCAGTGCATTATGGTTCTGTTTGGCGATAAATCCATTGAGCCAAACAATAAATTGCATGTGTCGTGGATTCAGGATACTTGATGATCAGGACGATTATATACGGACCCACCTCCTGTACAAGCATAACCTAAAACTGTACGCTTGTTCAAAATAAAACTGCAGCAAGCGATCCATGTCACTCGACAGTTTTTAAATTGCATCCATATGGAGTTTGGACTAGATAAATGCCACACAGTGCATTTAAATCGAGAAGAAGTGGAAACTGGAGAACTAAAAAACGAGAATAAGGACCGAATAAAGGCAATGGTTGAGGACGAGTCATATAAATAGCTGGGTATACTTGAGTCCAAGGGTACAAATAATACGATTGTTAAGAAGAGCCTTATTACTGCTATCACTGCAAGACTGATATTGGTTCTTCATCGTTCTCTCAACTCTTCTAACGAAATCAGGGCTATCAACACCTATAAAATTCCTGTTCTAACATACTTTTTTGGGCTTATGAAATGGAGGATAAACAGAACGATGCGCGTTGGAATGACTACGCACCGGATGCATCACAGTAATCCAGTGATTGAAAGGATGGTTTTGCCACGACATGTAGTGGATAGGGGTTTTTTAGATTTCCATCAGCTTCGTGCATCGAAATATACACAGATGCAGGACTATTTCATCTGCAAGCGAGATGTTGCGCTCTACAATATCATTTGTCGATAAGATCTTGATTTCACGCCCATGAATTTCTCCTCAGCGGAAGTCTTGAATATAGGAGCAGAAATCAAGGAGTAGTCGGAAACGCAATCGAGACAAAAAGCTATCTACAGGGAGCACCCCAAAACCTTAAATCAATATGAAGTGGATGAAGTAGCATCTTATGCTTGGCTTGAAAAGGGCGTCCTGGTCCCGAAAATGGAAAAATTCGTGATAACGATCCAGGACAGGGTTGTCGGCACCAGAAATGATCGCCAACGAGTTTTACGTCAAGACGTGGTTGACAAGTGCCAATCGTGTAGAGATACAAACAAATCCATTAGGCACATCATTGACGGCTATCGCGTTATGACTCGGAGGCTGTAAAGGCATAGACATAATTACGTAGCAGGCATCATACATCAAAATCTTGTCGTAAGCCTTGAGCTTCTAATAGTATGAATGCCTTTCTACAGATACATTCCAGTTCATGTTGCGGGATACGAAGATTGCATCTTATACTGGGATGGGTAATGAACACTGTGCCTGAAAAAACATCTGCGCAACGAATTTCGAACTTAATTTCTGAGTTCTTAAATTTTTCATATCTTGAACTCATCAGACACTTGACTTAGTTCGTGGTTGGTGATGAAACTCCGGTCGGAAAGACCCAAGATTGATTCTTCACAAGAAAAATAATAATATGATCATGGTTGTCATGGTAAGCTGCGCGATTGACAGATTGATCTCACCCATCAAAAATCCGTCTAGCAAAGACATCTGCGAGAAACGGCAAAAAGTAAAACATCAACTGTTGAGGATGGTCTGGCTAGCCGAAGAAATTCGCAGCCAACCAACTCAACAGGAATGCCGTAGGAGAGCGTTACCCATGATGAAGACATGACAAATGCCTTGGTAGCTCAGGTGATTAAGTGTTCGGATTTCCTACTAGAGGACCTTTTATCGTGCACTTGAATACGCCCATAACTGATAACATGAACTGGGAGCTCCTCATGTAAAAGAAAATGAATCAAATTCTTACGAGGAATGCCTCCGACAGATGGGTTGTAACGATTTTGAGCCTAAGATAAAAATAAGTTCCCTGATTTTTGTCATAATGATAATTAAAAGGCACCTCAAGGAGAGTTTAGATCGAGGTTTATTAGAGTTCAGAAATAATGTTACTCTGACTCCCATCTCTGGCTCGTGTCTCCTCTCACCTCCAGTCATCTGAAGATTGTAGCTCGAAAATGCAACAATAATTCCATTTTATGAGTCAAGTTCTACTCTCCGTGTAGTTCGAGCGTATTAATAGGTGGATCCCTGTCAATCTTTTCTGAGAATCCTATATAGTTACGCGTGTTAAAGTAAAAATCGAATTCTAAACGTTTCGACAAGAATGACGACCAACGAAGATCTCGAATCTTTGCTGATAGAAATGCAACAAGATTCATCTTTCAAAAAGTTTTTGGGAAAAAATTAATCACCTGGAGCGAGAAACCAGAATGCTTAGATATAAAAGAAAGAAACAGGAATATTATGCTATATAATGTAAAGAATAATTCAACTAACAACGAAAAAAGGTGAAGCTTAGGCAAGTGTACGTATTTGGATATGACAGAATTAGTTATGATCACCCTAATGCGAAATATAATGTATTCGTTAATACGTTGAAGTTTCGAGGACTGTTTTGATAAAAATTTCAGAATCAAAAAGAAGTGTAGGAATAAAAATTGGACTGGGGCCAGACATACATTTTCTTTTTTTTTGTAAGATACCCCATAATCCAACCAATTTTGGAAAGTCCAGTCTGTTCACAACTCTCGTACTTCACCCAAATTCCTTTTTTCTCGAGGTACGTTTCTTAAAGTGAGAATTGAATTTTTTTTTGCACATTGTCAACAAGTATCTAATCATAGTGTCAACATGTATATAATTCCTTAACAAAGTCAGATTTTTTTCTTCAAAAGAATCTTTCTGAAATATAAAGTAATAGTTATCAAGAACACGCGATGTGAATTCTACGAGCTCTTATCTTGGGATATATATAGCGTACGTCATTAGACAGGAGCCTTGAAATGTAGTATACATACGATTAAAGTTCTAGTCGTTCAACAGAACTGATTCTTTCGGAATCCATTCGCTCTTTGAATTATTTGTCAGATCTTCGACTAAGCAAAATGGGACTCAATGCGGACATACTCCTTTTCATATTTGCGAGCTTCATTTATTTCAACCGTAAGATATAATAAAAATGATATAATAATATAATGATAATAATTATTATATAATATAATTAAGGACCTCGATACGATAAGCGAACAAGCGTTTCGTATGTGGATTCAACTATAATGCTGCAAATTCACCTTTTCCAGTGGAGAATTCATTTTCCCTATGAATAATTTACTCTCTTGTTTGAATTTCATTCACTCATCTATCAACGAATTTTACAGTAAGGGGCTGTCCATACATTACGTCATTACATTTTTGCCTATTTTAGATACTCCCCCCCCCCCCATGTCATCAACCTTCATCAATAGGTCAACTTCCTATGTTATCAACGGTAATCACACTGTTATTACCCCCCACCCCCTCAGTGTTGACGTAATATGTAGATAGCCCCTAATAATGGTAAGTCGTGTTTCGGAAGGGAATCGATTTTCTCATTAAGAAATCCAGAGATCGTTCATAGGCAAATGACACTGTCCTTTTGTGAGTTTAATAATTTTTAAAAACATGGACCTCCTTGTATAAGATTTATCTCTCGAGATCCCAAATTCCCATTTGATAGCAGTAAAGCAATTTATTTTTTGGGTTGAAATTTGAACTTTCCCCTTGGGAATATGTCTTTTTGGCTCAAGTAGAATTGTTCTCAAGGATATATGTGGGAGGCTTTCCGGTGAAATGATCTTATGACGATTCCAGACAATAGCTTCGTTACGGTTGTAGTGAAACTTTATTGATGTTGATTTCTTGTTACAAAACCAGGTACAGGTGGACATCACAATTATGATATACCTCCACGAACCCTTATCGTAACAATGTCGGACGGATCTACTTATAAGGGAATACTCGAGCGCATTGTGAATTCAACAGTACCCCCATGGTTGCAACATGAAACAGTGCACCCTAGGAACATCCATTATTATATACGAACCAGGAAGGGAGATTATGAATCAACTCTCACCTTACTCGATCCAGATGGTCATATAATTACAAGTCATGGCCCACAGAACGCTGAAATAAATACGGGGGATGGCCCACTACTCTATTCTCCACAATTTGCTGTGTCTGATGCAAACAGAAATAGTTTTAGAAGTGCAAGTGGAAATGATAGAAGAAATATGCTACCTCACAACAACTTATTCATTTTAATGCCGAGGCCAAATGGGAATCTGTATTGTGGTGTTGCTATGTCGTCTAGATCAATTGTTTACGTGCACATGCTTGGGGTTGCAGAACTCCCCTCTTGTAATGCTTCATAGCTTGATAACTAAAAAGTTTCTCCGGAAGTTATTCATGCTCTTTTTTTTATTCTATCACTGATTTCTTATTTTTTGAAAAACCATTTTGCAGTCACGCATCGTCTTCCTCTTGTATTCTATCCTTGCTTGCTTCTACTAGTGTCTTTGCTTCCGAGTCTGTGTTCTTATAACTCGAATTGTCTGACTTACTGTCATTGATAAATACGCGAATTTCATCATTTCTTATTGCCCTTTTCCGTTTGATGCGACTTACATGAATCCTTCATTGCTTCCGTTCTTGACCTAGGTTCTTTTTTGGAATCATATCTTCGGTAGCCCACGCGGTAAACACTTGCCTAGCAAGGGAGTGTTCATCTTCGGAGAGTCCTGGTGCCTAGCAAGGAAGTGTTCATCTCCGTGAGCTTGTGTTCTTGGTGGTTCGGAACCCACCTTAAGCTGTAGATCCCCCCTACCCATCTACCTAGTTATATACAAGAGTTATGAGTGATCATCTTCTTCAATTGTTGAATTTGATGAATTCTGTTACTCTCTTATATAATACATGTGATAGTAATTATGAACCAAACTTAGGCAAAATGTTATTGCATAAGCGTGATAATTATTATCTTTATCTTGCTCAAATTTCGGAATACTGTCAATATTCCAGAATATTATCATTTATGACCTTCGAGCTGATGGCAATAACTTGCCCATACCTATCTCCCTTATACGCATTTATTTTTCAGATATCTTAAAATATGTGATTGTCCAGTATTTTTCGTATAAAAGTAACTATTTTTCATTAGAGAAGAATCTTGAAATGACAGAGCTACATCATTCTAAGAGGATGATTCCTTAAAAAACTTGGCTCAAAATCTTTCACAAAATTGTTTGTTTATATGT
>WSXT02230695.1:0-16278 GCA_011762715.2 Neuroterus valhalla | reverse complement strand
CTCACAGACTTACTCACCCACTTTCTCCGTCCTCACCTCACTTTCCTACCCAACTTTGCCAATAAAATCCAGCACCCGCAAAAAACGCGTCTCACCACTGTCGGTACTAGACACGGAAGCCAAAATCGGTAGCGCCTGTTTTTAGTAAATCAAACGATTGTTTATCGATGCCCACATTAGCACATACAAGATGCACCAGAGAAAAATACTTTTCGCAAGAAAGGACATCAGATGTGCCTCTTGTTACCGTTTTTCCACATTCGGAGCACGCAACCATTTTTAGAATGACGTCAGAACTTGTCCCAAAATGCAGTGAGTGTTAAGAATATCACTATTTAGTCGAGAAGGTCGAGAATTCTGTGGACGAATTGCGCGGCACACTCAACGCACTCACTGGGTCACTTCAAAGACAGATAGCAATAAAAATTCAGAAACTAATTTGTGGAGAACAGTTGAAATCGGGGACCACCCTTAGACGCACGTCTTCCATCGACCAGGGCCGTAAGCCCATTCCTGTTTTGTGTTCCTGTTTTTGTGTTGCCTTTTGTGTTCCTATTGTTACGTTCCTTTTTTGTTTTTTCTTCTTGTATAGTCTTTCGTAATTTGGGTTCACAATGAGGATCTATTATTATTATTATTATTCTAAATTTGAAGCTCCTAATTTATAAGTTCTAGATATAAGAGTTGAGAAAATAATTACAAAGAAAAAAAATTATTAAATGAAAAAGTCACATAAAAAGAGAATTAAGGACAAAAATTATTCTTAAAAATGTAATATGAAAAAAAAGAAACATTTACACAATAACTGACCAGATAGAAAAAATAACCTGACTTTTAAATCCATAAATTTTTCAAATAATTCATTTGGTTAAACAGGCTAATTCAAAACAACTCAATACTAAGAACACATTTGTCTATATACAATGAGGTATAAGAATAGTTCTCATTTAAAAATACAATTAGTTATAAATAAAAAGTAAACAAAACAAGAAGAATTCGTTCCAACAAATTTTTTTTTGCAAAACTAATGGCAAACTTGAAATTAGCGCATGAAAAAACCCTTTAGTAAACATAGTTCGCATTTGTATTATTATTCAATTTTTGGAGACGTTTAAAGCCATATTAGGATTTAATATAAATTATGCAAAATTAATTATTTAGTCATTTGATTGTAAGACATTGTATTTTAAATATAAAATATAATACTCCAGACACATCTCTTCCGGTAAAATTATATCTTAGAATCGATTTTGCAAAAAAATTAAAATAAACAATAATTCATTCAAAGGAATTGTTCGAACAAATTTATTTCGCGAAATTCATGGCAACTCCAAAATCAGCTATGCCTCAAAGTCCTTAACTTCTATACGGTTTATCCAATTTATGACTCGAAATCTTATAATCTTGACATATTTTGTTTAGAAAAGTTTAAACAAATTATTTTGGAAAATTCGGCTTCTTCAGTCTCTTTGAAATTCATTTTTGAACATTTCTGTATGAATTTTGTTTGATTTGGTTAAGATTTGCGACGTGTAGGTGTTTCTGAACATTCCGTCGACATTGTGAGCCGCGCTGCTCCGTGCTGGGTCCGAGCCGCGTGCTCCGCCGCGTTTTGCAATCATACATTTTCTGAGCACATTCATGGCGGGAACTGAAATTTTTTTTCAGATTGTCGTTCTTGAATAGTTTTCACATGTATCACCAAAGATCTAGACGATTTGAGCATTGAGAAGTTAATAATAATGTCAATTGTTTCTAAAAATGTTAATAAACATATGGGAAAATTGTTTATTGACCATCGCAATATTTCTTATTTGAAAGAGTTGTATTTCAATAGTGTGTGTACCAATTTTTGTCAAAAAATAGTATATAGTTTGAGTTCAATGGATTATTATCAAAACAAAGTTATAAATGTTTGTTGCATGAAAAAAATAGTTGAACAAATTATTTTGTCGAAAGTCCAACACTCGTGCGTTATTGATAGTGTGAAGATCCGATTGATATAATTATTTTATAACATTTGCTTGAGCTAAAAAGTGGGGTGCCCACTTGACGTAATTCGTCTCTTTGGTGAACGAGCGCTTCTGATAGTCTATGGAAATTAGAAAAATTTCTAACATGTCAAACTATCTTCATCCACTACTTTTTGATTCTTGGTTAGAATGCTTAGGTAGAATGCTATCCACAAAAAATTCGTCAGTGTTGCGAGACCGGACGAATAACTTATGGAAGAGAGAAAAAACGGCGTATAAAAATAAAACAAAAGTATAAAGGAAGTAATCATAGAAACAATCGGAGCATTGAAACAAAGTGCTACAAAGAAGAAATCTGAGAGATGAAATTTTTTTTCTCAAAAAGGTAAGAAATATTTCGTTTTGTGTGAATATTTTAGTTCCGAGCAGATTTTATCCATTCCACCACCCTTTGGAAACAAGAATTTTCAAAGGCAGCCAAAATTTTCCTTCTTCCTTTTAACTCCTTTCTCAACACATCGAATGAGTTTTTATGAGGTCTGAGTCCTACCAACATTGAACTACGCTTGTGGAAGGAACCCCAGAAGGAAAGTGGTCTCTCCTGCATGCAGGAAGTTAAAAGGATCGGAAAGGAGGTGTTGATGTGCGTTATTCATATTGGCAGTATAATACGATCCGGAAGTCTCTAGGTTTTGCGTGTTTACCCAAGGAAACGAAATTAAAATCTCCTAGGGAGGTGATATGAGCATGCTTGGATTTGGATTATCTTTCATAAATAGACATCGGATTATATGCATTATCAAAATGTTGAAATATGCATGCAAATATGTGATATATATATAATGTAGAAAAAAATAGAAATTCTTATAATAAATGCCATTTAATATAAGAATTTCTATTTATTTCCACATTATATTCATATTATATAATTCCATGCATATTTCAAAATTTTGATAGTGCATATAATCCGATGTCTATATCATACAAGCTCTTGTCAGTGTCTCGAATGTACTGTTTAATCGTTGTTAAATTCAATTCTTTGTGCATAAGGACATTTTAAGTGTACTTCGGGGTTTTCGTGATACGCATGAGGAACTAATTCTGTACCATCTGGATCTGATTGATATCAGAATTTGATGCTGGAGTTTCGATTTATGATTAGGTGGAGACGAAAGGTGACTCTGATGGCTTTGCCTCTATTATCTTCAATACTTACATTGAATTTTCCGTTTTTTTGTAAGTTCTGGCCGAGATATTTGAATGATTTCTTCCACTTGATCGGTTGCTCAAACATTTGTGGTGGTTCTGGAATCGGTGCTCTTGTAACTGTAAAAAGGACCGATTCACATTTTGCGGGGTTGATTCGAGTTTCTGTACAGCAGGACCAGTTCTTAATGACCTAGAGTGCTGTGTTAAGGTGTTTTACAATATTTTTTTTACATCTTGAGTGAACATATAGGACCGTGTCGTTGGTATATAGGTTCCAAAAAGACTCTGGGAATCGTTAGCATGTCGTTGATCAGGCACTTAGCCAGGAATTTGTTTCGAGGAGGGGGGGGGGGGGGCAATGTATCTGCAAATTGCACGAGGCGCACATTTAGCGTTACGTAGAGGGAGTTTCGGGATTTCGGAGAGAGGGAGGGGGGCTAGCGCCCTTCGAGCTCCCTCCCTAGCTACGTGCCTGTCGTTAATGTAGATAATGAGAAGAACTCGACCTATAATACTGCCCTGGAGAACACCTGCTCGAATGTAAAGTTCATCGAAGAATTTACTATTTATTTTTACTAAGAGGATGATGGCCATTTTCCCGTTACTCGGAAAATAATCGTATTTGGAGCATGCATTAAAAATATTAGCAAGTGTAACAAGAATGGTATGATAACAGGGGACGAACACGGAGAGTATACGTATGTGAGCAAGATGGGCGCATTAGTGATAGACTATGTGATCATGAATATGCAAGGGTGGGAAGGGATGGAGAGATTTGCAGAAGAAGGAAGGATATAATCGGACAAACAGCCATTAGACTTGTGGATAAGAGGAGAAGGCGGCAGAAGACAAGAAGAAGTTCCGATGGGGAAGTGAGAGATATGGACGAAGGAGGCTATAGAGGGATACCAGGAGCAGTTAGGAGAAGTAGGTTTCGAAGGGGGGTTGGTGGAAGAGATATGGGAAGATCTCAAAGTTGAGGTGAAAAGGTGTGTGCAAAAGGACTGATTTAGAAAGAAAAAAAAGGATGGTGAAACCCTAGTGGGATGGAGAATGCAAAAAGATGAACAGAAGCGTTAAAAGGGAGTATAAAAGATGGAAGGAGGGCACCGCGAAGAGGGAAGGGTACGAAGAGATAAGGAAGGAGTTAAGGATGATATGTAAAAGGGAAGAGGAAGGGAGAGAGAAAGATCTGGAAGAGGAGATGAAAAGTGTTGAGACCGAGGGGGATGTGTGGAAGATAATTAATAGGTTTAGAAGCGTAGAGAAGGAATAAGTGATAAGCTAAGAAGTGAGGAGTGGAGAGAGTATTTCAAAGAGTCATTTCAGGGCTCAGACCAACGAAAAAGAGGTGCAGGAAGTAGAAGAACAAGAAACGAAGGGGGGATGAAGTTGAATGATGAGGCGATACAGATTCAAATGAGAAAGTTAAGGAGGTAGAAAGCAGCAGGCTTGGAAGGGGATGTAGAACGAAGCATGGATATTTGGTACAACAGCAGCTAGAGACGGAAATTATAGAGGAATCGCAGTGATGAATATGGCGTACAGAGTATACGCGAAGTTACTGGTGGAAAGACTACAAAATGATGTCGAGGGGAAAGGTATACTGCTGGAGGCGCAGGCGGGATTCAGAGCGGGTAAGAGCACCATCAACAATATTTATATTTTGCAGCTCAGGGTGGACAGGGAAATATCGAAAAAAGGGTCACAAGTTTATGAGTTTTTCGTAGATCTCAAAGGAGCATTCCCTTTAGTTGATAGGGGGAGGATGTGGGAGGCGATGGAGGAGAGGGGAGTAGAGAAAGTTCTGATTGAGAGGGTAAGGGAGGTGTATGACGAGACGAAGGATAGGGTTCAAGGGAAAGGGCAGAATCTCGGGAGGTTTCTGGATGAGGAGGGGATTGAGGTATGGGTGCCCGCTGAGCCCAACTCTTTTCGCGATCCCAATCGCTGCTATGGAGAGGAAGCTAGAGGAAGGAATGGTAGGGGGAGTGTGCGTGGGAGGGGTGAGAATTCGGTCACTCGCATATACATATGACATAGTGTTGTTGGCAAAAATCGACGAGGCCTTAGAGGAGATGATAAAGAGGTTAAGAAGATGATACCTGGATAGAAGTCGGTTAGAGTTAATGCGAAAAAATCCAGGGTTAGGGTGTTCAGGAGACGGGATGGAAGGGATAAGGGAGGAGACTGGAGGTGGAAGAGGGCGGCTGGACAGGAGGTGAAGGAGTGTGCGTACCTGGGTTTCCTATTCAGGAGGAATGGAGAAGTGAATGGTCAAATAAAAGATAGAGTGAGGAAAGGAGGATGAAGCTGTTCGAATCGCTCGTGATGAATGTGCTACTGTACAGAGTAGAGGTTCCGGGTTGGAAGGAAAGTGAGGAGGTTAATAGGGTGCAAGAGAGGTACATCAAATGGATACTAGAGCTGGGCAGAAGCACACCTAGTTATATCGTTGAGAGGGGGAGAGAGAAAGGCATTTTCGGAAAAAGGTCTACATGAGGATTTGAGTGAGGAGAAGTCACAAGGAAGGAAGGAAGGGATATGAGATTGTTGAGAGGAACGGTAAGGGGGGAGAGAGAGATATGGCAGGAGGAGAGGAGAGGATGAGAGGGTCAAGGTGTAATGAGCAATATGTGTGGATTATGCCAATAGACAAAGTGCAATATTTGTGTGAGAAGGGAGAGAAAGGAAGTCAGAGGATAATAGCGAAAATGAAATGTAGAAGCATGGAAGGCACTAATAGGTTCTGGCTTCCTGAGGAGAAGAGAATATGTGAATTGTGTTGGAAGGGTTATGCAAAGGTAAAACAATGGGTGGAAGAATTCGAGGAGGCGGAAAGAATTGGAATAAGCATGGAGGTAATACTGCATGAAAAAGGAGAGAAAAGGGCGATTGCATGGGTGAAGGGGGTGCTGGGTAAGATGGTGAAGTAGAGAAGGAAGGAGGAGGAGGAATGGAGGTAGATGTGGGAGGAGCAGAGGAAGTACATGTAAGATCAATGTAAATAATAATAATGGTAAATAGTGCATAGCAAATAAGTGATAGTAGATGAGAAATAGGTAGGAACCGAGGAGGCAAAGTTTGGCAATGCAAGGCTGGCGAAATGTAGGGAAATGCGTGCGAGGCGAAGCAGGGGTGGCAAGGTAATGCAGCGAGCGAGCAGTCATAGTGTTAAGGAATATTGTATAAAGTGTGGAAGGATGTTAGAGATAAGTACTTTATGTAAAAAAATTTTTTTTGTGAAACATGGTGGTGCAAGAAAGTCAATTTTTCAAGGCCAATAGGCTTAACAATAAACGTTCATCTACATCTACTTCCCGACTATCATTTTCATAATCTTCTGATTTGCTGCGTCACAGTTTTCTTTATCTTACTGATAATATTAGGCGTACATTAAAATTCACATCGTATGAACCTTATGTCCTTGATGTCTGTAGTTGTGCAATATATCAAAGGTATGAGTAGAAGATGAAATATTCTGTAAAAGAGTTTAGGATCTTTAAAACTTACAATTTTTTTGGACAACGTGTGCTGGAAACAACACAAAACACAACTGAAATCATTTATTTGAAGGAACGACATACCCATTTATTTCGCAGGATTATACAAAATACATATATATTTGAATAGAAACTAAAACACTTCTTTATTCAATTGGATGCTGCATTAGCAAAGATTCTGATACTTCTGAGTTTTTTCTATTATTTCAATAATTTGTTGATCCGTACCCCATTTTGATTCCGTTCAGTATATACGAGGATATTCGAAATAGCTGCAGCAATTTTTGGTGCATACAATGTGTCTTGAGGCACATGAGGTTACGCAATATCCTATCCTGCTCATATTTTTGAATATCAATACAATTTTCTGGATGGAACCAATTTCGAGTTCAAAATCACCACACTGAGCACTTTTGAGCTGGATTCATTTTAGATCCTACAGAACACTCAAAATCTCTCGAAAATTCTGGTCTGTTAGAAAACGCGCCCCGGATTCTGAATTCTGCAGGGCTGCGAGTGTCATTCGTAATGATGAATTTCAATTCCTCTGGTTCGTGTTTGGTACACCAAGTCTGAGCTGCATTAATCCAGAAAAGCTGTGATGGAGAATAGTTTAATCCGGGCAATTTGGGTTCAGGACCGTTTTTCCTCACCCATTCCTGATAAGCCAAGTATGCTTCTTTGATTCCTCCGTTGTAAGCAACGTTTTCTACAAGCGTATTGTAACCGTCCAACTGAAAATATTCGGATAATGTTTATTCTTGTTATTAATATCACACTGCCTAAATTTCAGGATGAGAAACCGTTTTTCCATTCAATAACAACTTACTTGTAATCCAACTTCTTCAACAGTATAATTTCCATACTGCCTGACAACGCATTCAGCTTTCTCAAGATATTTTGTTTTTGTTTCTTCACTCCACCAATCCAGAAAGTTTCCTTCTTTATCAAATTGATTACCCTCCTCACCAAAACCATAAGTGATTTCGTGTGCAATAATTGAACCAATTGCAGCGTAATTTAGGTATTGAGGTCTATCTTTACCAAAAAAATTTGCTTGGAGAATGCCAGCAGGGAGTTCTGAAAAATTGAAACTTGTTATTAGAATTAAGAAATCTTTCATAGCTACAATACTTTTGAAATTCTCAAACTCTGAAAATGATGTGGACTTACCCATGCTGTTCTCATCAACATGGTAGGCAGCGTCCACGACGGCGGCATTACTACTATTGGACCAGTCCAAATTCTTGACAGGTTTTCTGAATTGACGGAAAGAATATTCCTGCTGGAAAATCGACACATTTGCAGCTGCTTCAAGGTAATTTACTGGAGTTATTTCCAGGCCTTTGAAGTATTCTTCAAGTATTTTATCATCCATGAATTCATCGGGATAAGCAATATAGCTCTTAAGGGCCTCAGCTTTTTCCAAAGCAATTTTCCGTGTATTGTCGTCCATCCACTCAGCCTTGAAACAAAACAAATAGCATAAAAAGATTATTAATAAATTTCTCTTCGTGAAACTACAGTATTTTAATCATTGTTCTACCTCTCTCAGACGTTTCTTCAACTCTGTGGCAATATTAGTGATCATTTCTACAGCACTTTGCTTGGAAGTATCGTTAAAGTATTTTCTGATATACAGAGCATTAACGCTTAAGCCCAGACTTTGGATTGTCATATCGAAGCACTCCGACCATCTTGGAGCCAATTCGATTTCGCCACCACTGACCTCTTCTAGGAATTTAATTTTTCGGTTTCGAATTTCTTCAGTCAGATAATTAATGCTCTCATCAACAGCTTTTTGTAGAAAGTAATTAACTTGGATCCTCTTTGGAGTAACCTTGACCAGCTTAACAAATTTTTCAAAGAAAACAGGCACGTTTACTATTATCTGTTCATTATCGTCAATCTGGAGGATCGGCGTAAGAACTGCATTGAACAATGTTTTCCAGTCAATACTTGGATATTTAAGTGAGAGTTCTTTGAGCGTCATTTGAGTAGCAATTTGAGTTGAATCTCCTTCTTGTGGGTCTGGCATGGTGATCTAGAATATACAATAATTAGAACTTATGAAAAAAATATTCGAATACTTTGGATTTTATAAATCTAGTGGTCAAAAAATACATTGGGAATTTTTTTCGAATTTTTATTCGAAACGCCCAGAAATTTTTTCGGATTCGCAGAAAAAAACACTTTTTTTTGAAAAAAATCATATTTAGAGATGGCGCAAGCCCTAAGAAGTTGAACACGCATTTCCCGTAAGAAAAAAAGACATTTTTGTAAATTTTATTCAGGATTCTCAATATTAGGTAATCGAGTTCGAAATTCACCAATTCTCTTCACAATAAGTCACAGAATGCGAATGATATATCACTTCTCAAATATCACCCCCATAAGTCTGTGTTATAAGGTCCCAAAAACTCCCATAAGTGGAAGAATGGGTTTTTCGAGTTTTGGCGCTAATTATGATTCTCTTGCGTTTTTTTTTCACGGCAGATTGTTTCAAATACATAAATTCTACTTTCTACTGATAATAAGATGTTTAATAAAATTGTTCAAACAATTTAATATTGATTTTAGCAACTTTCTCTTAGAAAAGGGTTAGAAAGTCAAGGTTTTTCCTGAAATTTTTAACTTTTTATCACTTTTCAATCAGATTAAAGTAATAATTAATTTATATTGAAAATAACTGTTTAAACAATTTATTATAATTTCTAATAATATTTTTTTTACTCAATGATAGAAACTTGCGATTTTTTCGGAAATTTTTAACTTTTTCCCCTTTTTTCACTTAAAGTGAGTTTATGTTTAATTTAATTTAACAAAAATAATTGTTTAAACAAATTATTATTGTTTATGGCTATCTTTTCTCCAACTTTGCTTCACATTTTTAGTGGTGAACACAATGAAGCTGAATTCATTCAGTGAAATTTGAATTTCGAATTTTGTACAAAAATAATGGATCTTCAACGCCAAAATTGAATTTTTAAAAAAGTAGATCAACTTTCAACCAAAGAGTTGAATTTTTGACCAAAAAATATGAATTCTTGATCAAAAAAATAATGGTTAATATTTCACCAAAAAAAATTTATTTCAAATAAAAAGCAATCTAATTTAACCAAGAATCAAATCGATTCAATCTTATTCAATTTAATTGAATTTCATTCAAATTCCATCCAGTGCCAAGTTAAACATATCAGAAAAAATCACAATTTTCTAGCACTTACCTAAGAGAAAATGGTTATAAATAATAATAAATTGTTTGAACAAGCATGTTTGTTAACTCGAATTAGTTAAAACCTCACTAAGTGAAAAGTGGACGAAAAGCTTAAGAGTTTAGAAACAACCACAACCCTTTAGTTCTAATCTAAGAGAAGGAAACCATAGACAATCATAATTTGTTTAAACAATTATTTTTGTTAAATTGAATTAAATATTAACTCATTTCAAGTGGAAATCGGGCAAAAAATTGAAAGTTGCAGGAAAAACTGCAATTTTCTATCATTAGGCAAAGAAAATATTATTAGCAATGATAATATATTGTTCAAACAATTATTTTTGATAAATTAAATTCAAAAATCACTTACTTTAGCTAAAAATTGCACAAAAAGATGAAAAATTCAGCAAAAACCTTGACTTTCTAAACCTTTTCTAAGAAAAAGTTTCTGAAAACAATAATGAATTGTTTAAAATATTTGAATAAACATCTTATTATTAGTGACAGTGTTATCTCATGTATTTAAAACAATCTGTTATAGAAAACCCATAAAAAATCATAATTACCGCAAAAAACTCGAAAAACCAATTTTTTCACTCATGGGGGTTTTTAGGGACCCTATAAAACAGACTTATGGGAGTGATATTATATCCGCACTCTGTGACTGATTGTAAAAAAAATGGTGAATTTCGAACTCGATTCACCTAATATTGAGAATTCTAAATAAAATGTACAAAAACGTCTTTCTTTCTTAGAGGAAATACGTGTTAAACTTCATGGGGCTTGCGCCACCCCTAGATATTATTATTGTTTTTTTTAATGCATTTATCTTTTTGTGAATTCGAACAAGTTTCGGGGCGTTTCGCATAAAAATTAGAAAAAACATTTTTGGACCGTCCTAGTGTACAATCAAATCAAAGTGGTAAACCCTAATGAAGATCTTTGGTTTTCTACTCTTTGCAAACTAGTTGTAATTTCGAATTTTTTTATAACTGTACTATACACATAAGGAATATACCAAGGAGATGTTTATTGCTTATACTAACTTTAGCGAGATTCATTTCGAATTCGAGGGTTTCCTTCAAATCTCTTTCAGCTGAAGCTCTGTTTGCACCAAACATAACAGCAATGTCGACCGAATATCTATAGTAGGCCTGGACTACTGGATTTTTAAAACCTTTCATTAGATATTCACGTAACAGATCCAGGGGTGTTTGGTCAATCTAAGAAAAAATGTTGTTTAGGAGAAAAATATCAAATCGAAATTAGCATTACTTTATCTGCAAAACTAATTACGCACATAAAGCGCTCGCCTATTATTGTCCTTCAAATCAACGCCAATGCCATAAGAAAAAAAGTAATCTGTTGAATATCCAAATTTTCTGAATTTTTTGACCGCTCGTAACCATTCGAAGGATTCAGGTTTCCACGATCTTCCTTCAACAACAGGCCAACCACCAACTGCTCTCAATTGATATGACACTGTACGAAGTCCTTGTTTTTCAATTTGAGCTAGATGAAACAAAATAATTATATAACTAGGGTTGTAGTATATTACATGGCGAGAGGCGAATGGCTGAGATTATTACTGACGAGTGTGGAGTTGCTGGCCCGAGCGGAACGAGGGCAGCACCACACGAGTCAGTGATATTCGCCATTCGTCACTCGCTATGTACGATTTTTTTCATAAAAAGTTCATCGAAAACTCGGCTTTCAACGACTCTTGAGTGATAGCGAAATAAGAAAAATTAGAGTTTTAAGGTTATGGTTGACAACATGTGACAATCACATATATAATTACGTTAATGGGTTAGCATTATTGACGCCTATTACGCGCGCGACTCAGTGATGCCAATACGTAAGCACTGTCAAATTTCTTCTGCTTGCAGAAGAAATTGATTGATTAACGATATACTTTCATCGCTCCAGCTGATTTCTATTCGCCAGTAATCCGACATATTCGCATCGCTCAAGAGGCGGCGAAAGTCGAATTTTCGTTGCACGTGTTATGAAAATTTTTTTCTATAACACATGCAGGATTTCAGGCCTTTTCTATGCCTATAAAGCGGAGCTTGAGCTCTACTTTCTACCCCCTAGGTAGTAAGAAGTACTTTCTGCTCCCTAGGGAGTAAAAAGTACTTCTCACTCCATAGGGAATAAAGAGTACTTTTCACTCCGTAGAGAGTAAAAAGTACTTTTTACTCCCTAGCTAGGGAGTGCAAAGTGACGTCAGTGATGAATAATGAAAATGATGCATTTATATAAGCTTTCATTTTACGATAATCATCCCACTCACTGTGCAAACTTTGAGGAAATTTTGGTTGCAGATTATATAATTTTACGATAATTTATGGAAAATTTTCATACATTACTTGAAAAGTAACCGGAAACTCTGGGAAATATATGGAAATTTGAAAATTCAATTTTGTAATACTTACATTAATTCACCATGAATTATCTGTGAAATTACTATAAATGACGGAAATTTTCCTAAATTCCCGGAAATTTATAGAAATTTTCAAAATTGAATTTAGGGTGATTCATGGTAAATACCCATATTTTCCTGTAGAATTACCATAATTTAGCAGAAACTTCCATAAATTTCCGGAAATTTATTGGAATTTTTGAAATTAAATTTTGGGTGATTTATAGTAAGTCGCCATATTTTCTTGTAAAATCAACATAAATTACCGAAAATTTCCATAAATTTCCGGGAATTAATGGAAGTGTTTAAAATTCAATTTTGGGTGATTTATGGTAAGTCACCATATTTTCCTGTAAAATTTCCATAAATTTCCGGGAATTCATAGCAAATTCTTTATCGAATTTTGAACTTCTCAGCGATCATGCTACCCTTTTTCGAACACCAATATTGGCTGAAATCATGGCTGTGTTTGGAGAAATGTCTGAAATCATCCATTTGTTATAAAAAATATCGTATGCGCCAAGTGGGAGAGGGGCTTTTCCCCCTAGGTGCATAATATACTATTTTGTCTATTAATTATAAATAAAATATTTGTAGATATAAAATGAATATATAGGATTTTTTGGAATGCATTACCTGTGTTCATGCAAGATTTATAAAAGTTCTTTGCCAGTCTGAATACTTTTGGTTCATTAGGTTCAATTTTTTCTTCGATAACACTCCTCAATTGCTGTTCAAGTTTCTCACTCACGATGCTGAATTTATCAACATATGTTCCACCCTTCGGAATTTCTGTATTCTTCAAAAAGTTTCCACATGCGAATTTGTAAAAGTCTTCGCACGGTGATACTTCCGGGTCCATATCTTTCTGAATCTGAGAAGCTTCAAAACAGAATAATTTTTATTTCAAGATTTGGATTTATATTTACCCATGAATGTAACAATTTTTAGTATATATTATATGGGTAAAAATTCCAATTAACTATATTTGAAAATAAAATTCTTTACGATCGCAATAAACAGAATTTGACGAACCTGCCTCTTTGCATGCTGGAGTTTTACAGATTTCCTTGGGAATTGATTTTGTATTCAGTTCTGAAACATTCAAAATTAAACATGGGAGAAAAACTATTCAATGCATGAATGAGCATAAATTTCATTTTATTATTTAGGGAGCAACAGAATCGATTAATCTGATGGTGTTAAAGTAAATGAGAAAGAAAAAATATATTTTCCACATAGCTGGATGTAAAATTTGGCGGGAATGTATCGAAGATATACATTGTATATAATTTTCCTTGATAGAAATAAATGAAGATAAGATTACTCCGTGTTTATGGAATCTTACGTGTTGAAACTTCCGAAGTTCTCGCAGGTAACGCATTGAGGATTTCGCAGTTATTAAAAATACAGAAAAGAGAAAGAAAAATCACGACTTGCATCTTGATGATATCTTTTCAAGAATGTTTAAACGTGGAGCATAACGTACTGCAATAAAAATGAATCAAGAGACTGAAGTTCCTTTTTACTACATTCGTTCTATATATACTAAATTTGTACGTAGACACAGAACAAATATGACGGATACAAGCATAATTTATACCATCCATTATCGAAATTATTCATATTCATCCTTTTGTCATGGAAACTGTAGCTTTTCTCTGGTATTACAAAATCATTCAAAGTTATTCTGAAATCACACTTGTCACTTGTACTGAGCCCATAAATCAATTAGTTAATTTCTTATCAGAATGAGACGTAGTGTTTTAGAATGTCTTTTCCGTCAGAACCCTTCTCCTGCAACTCTGTTTCCATAATCAGTGTGTGTAACTCTAGCATAGGCGTACCGCTGAAATTTACCCCACCCTTATATTATGGCGTGACGTAATGCTTGAACGGCCCCTGAAATTGTTTAAGATGAAGCAGTTTTGAAATGCCAAGATGACTCTGATATTTATGCGAGGTACTGACTGATAATTAAAGCATATTGGTTTTTATTACATATATTTTATACCTCCATTAATAACTAATAAAATATTAAGAACATTGATTGTATGCATACAAAAATAGTTTACGATTTGTGTTGTGAATGTTTCTGTTCCCATATACACTGTAATTTTACATAACTGTTTTGAAATGATTGGTTTCGAAATTTGGTACCAATTCCAATAAATTTGAGTTTTAGAAAACACATGCTTTCAATGAATGAAATAACACCATAAAAAGTAATTCAATCGATATTCTAAACTGCAAGACCATTCCAGAGGCCCAAAGCTATTAGTGGCAAATCCCAAGGCCCAGAACCAAAACACCTGAGCCATAAGGTTCAGAGCCGTAAGACTCCAGTTTTAGAGTAAGAAACCTTCAGTCAGGCCGTTAGGCTGAAAAACATAAGACACACAAATTTACAAATTCAACGTATTAACTCAAACAAGTTGCTATCTTCTTTTTCGATTCAATAAATGTTGCATAATCTTAGATGGAAACAGCTTTGGGTATTCAGGTTATCTATATCACTTGTCGAGTGAAAAGAATTATTTGAAGTAATGCTGAACAAAGAAAGTTGTTCAATTTTTCTTTAGTCAAAAATGATTAAAATAATAAAGTAGATTTATCCACGTCGTTCCATTTTAAACACATATTACTCAATTGCTTCTCAAGGTTTATTAGGAAATCTTCCAAACTTATTTCCTTCTTAACATCACGTCATCACACATTCAAATAGATCACTTACAGTATTTAAAAAAATGGAAAATCAGCTGTGAATTCGATCTTGGTTGTTTCAACTTTGTTTGTATCCATAATTGTATGGTGCTTATTTCACGAGCCGAAGTATCTCGTCGTCCCGAATTTCGGGACGACTAGCCTATTTTCGCCATTTGGCTAGTCATCCCAGAAATAATGTATTAATAATAATTTCGCTCCTTTCTGGCAGACACAAATAAGGAAAACAACTGCTGGCTTTTGTTATACACAGTATTTTTATCTTTGCTTCATTGTTTACTTAATTACTCTTATTTTTCGGCGATAGAAGAACTCGCAAAGGATCTCGCGCGCGTACAAGTTCTGGGAATTCAGAACTGAAGCTTATTATCCGAATTTAAATCTCGATGACTATTGATCGAATTGAAAACGCAGTTAAAAATTAAGACTACCATAAAACCTTTTGGTCTAAATTATTTACAAGTACTACAAGATTATGATCAATCTAATTTTAAAATTAAAATCACTTAACTGCAATAGTTATTATAATATGACAAAATATATTACAGTATATTCAATTAAATTTGAAATGCTCAACTTCCTAATACTTCAAGTAAAAATATTGCGTCTTGAACAAAGTAGATCAATTTTCAACTAAATAGTTGAATTTTCTACCCAAAAAAAACATTCAACCAATTTATTTAGTTTTATATTGAAAAATACGTATTCCCATAAAAAATTTCATTGTTGATAATTTAACAGTTTAATAATGATAATAATAATAATAATAATAATAATTTTTTTTTGTTTTGTTTTGCGGGATGGTGGAAAAATCTGCGAACAGACACCGAGAAGGGTCACCACTTCTCGGTAGTGTGGGGATTTCGATGTTCTTGGAGATGGAGAGATGTTATCTCCATCTACTACCCACTAAAAAACCACCATCATCTTCTTGGCATGATTCTCCCCGAAACCACTTTCGCATTACGTCAGGGAGTGCCGTTTTCTTGACGATGTAAGGCATCTGCTGGTTCCTTTCTTCTGAGTCATCGTCATATCCCAGCCAAGATGTTACGCGTCGTCCTCGGCAGCACGTCGGGAACGTGCTTGGGCTCGCCGGCCTTCGAACATCTTGGTTGAGTGCGGCTGGGTGGTCGCCTCCGTTTCTAGTTCTCCTTGAGTAGGGCTCCTGCTGGTTCCCTTCATCTTCGTTTAATGAGGTATCATAACCCAACCAGGATATACGCG
>WSXT02230684.1:2164-16278 GCA_011762715.2 Neuroterus valhalla | reverse complement strand
TCAAACGATACTATTGCAACTGTGTTAATGGCAATGGGACCGTCGCGTCGGCTGTTGTTCCCATGTAGCCGCGTTTATTAATTATCCAGCTTATGTAAGAGTTTTCCCTTAAATCCACAAACAAGCGGAACAGTTGACCAAATTGTTTGACTTTGAAGATCAAGTAACTGTGATAGATGAAGAAAGTGATGAAGATAAGAATGTACTTCATAGAAGTAGCTTTTTGAATTCAATAATTAGGCGCTAAAGTTATGAGAGTCTAACCATGATGCGTCTTCTTTGCGGATATTAATGCATAAGCAAGTGTATTTTTGTTCAGTATAAAAATATTTATCTGTCAATAATTTTTTTTTATAATTCACATTTCTGATTCAACATTTATTTTCTCTTCATCCTGCAGTTGTAGCAGCAGAGAATAATTGATCAGCTATTTCCTATGTTCATGTTCATTCCTATTACATTATTAGGAATTCATTAGAAATACATTATGCATCCTTTTGCCATAAAACAAACATCTAAATACTAAAAAATATCAGTCTCAGAATTTTCTTTTTGTTTATAAACTAATAACTTGAATATCCAAGATATTGGATTTGAACTGAAATTGACCAGATTCCTGATGTAAAATGAACTTTTAGGGCAACGCCACACGTAAGAAGCATTCTCATGAGCATATGTACATGTACACATGTATGAGTAGATTTATACATCAAACAATGTGGGTGTGGTCAGCCGTCTGTATTTGTTGATCATTTATGCATAAATTTTCGATTTTTGAATATGCGAGTACGGACACTGCTGTTTGTCCCAGATATTCTTCATTTGCTCAATTTTTCATGACTAGTTCAATATCAATTCTGGACTTGTCTTACGTAGTTTCCTTGTACTTTTTTCCGCAGAATCAATTGGTGCTATCAGTTTTTGCGAAAATTCGATATGTAAAGAGTTAAACGCCAAAAACCCCTAAAAGAGACGAAAAAAACAAGTTTTTCGACTTTTTCGCTATGACCCCATTGAAAATTGACATTTTCCATTAGATCATTTTTTTGGTCTTGAAAAACCATACATTTTCAAAAAGAAAAATTTTGTGCAGCCATTTTTCTGAGCAAAGTTATCGCATTTTGAAAATTTTTTTTTTGCTTGGATAATTTTTTTAGGTTAGAAAAACCTAATTTAATGACTCGAAAAAATTCACACATATTCGTCTTCAGAAGCAGTATATGCCTAATTTTTGTCGTTGTGATAGCTTCATGGGTTTTTGAGAAAAAAAATATATTGTAAAATTATGGTTTTTACCCCATAAATATATATACGTGGGGAAATGGTGGCTACTCATATGGCCAAACTACCTCCTAAATAGTGTGGAAAAGATAGCTCAAGTTCATTTTGGGATTCCCGGAGGGGGGCATTTTACTATTGTTAACGGGGGGGAACTCTTGAATGATCGAAATTGTGATTTCATTTGAAAATTGTCGTCAAAAGATAACAGAGTTGATGAAATATTTTCATTTTTCAGCGTTAGAAATTAGAAAAACGAAATGCCAGTCATTGAGGTCTGCTAAAGGCGACTTCAAGTGCATCTTGTGCGCGGGGTTTAAAAGTCAAATGAAAGGTCGCAACTTTATCGACTGCAGTTACAAATAAGCAAATTTGTTTATTACCTAAATTAATGAAATGTAAGTAAGGCATGGTGAAATGAGCCCTGCCTTAGACGTTATAAAAAATTCAATACTTTAAAAACCAAAATATACATGTAGATGTTGAATGGTTTCGACCAGTGCTTATTCTAGTGAAGATGGAAAAAAAGTGTCGATCGTCTGGTCTAAGAGGGAATCTGCGTTTGAGATTTCTGAATGAGTGCGAAAATGATCGAATTATGGTTTTTGGAGTTTTTAGATATGTGGGTTCAAGCAAGACTTTTAAAAGAGTATAAAAATGATTGATTTACTGTTTTAGAGTTGAAAGTTATTGCATACGTGGGCTTGAGGTTCAATTTTTGTGGATTGAAAATTAGTAGACTGTTTATCGGTTTAGAATTTATAGGTTTATGATTTAGAAACTAGGATTTTAGGGTTCATGGATTTGGAGTTCATCGGTTAAGGTTTTATGGGTTTAGGGTTTATAAGTTTAGGGTTTATGGGTTCATGTAGTTTTGCATGCTTTTCGCAATATATTGCAAATTTAGCAGTAATTGTTCACACAATTTGTTTAAACGAATTATTTTGAAAAATTTATCTTTGACTCTCTTTGAAATTCATTTACAAACATTTCTGGCACGGCACTTGCAAGTTTGAACTAGTAAACAAGATAGTTCGACACTCGCGTTGCGGACTACTGGGTTAAATGAAAAGAAAATAATTGTAGATGAAAAAAGCACATGAAAATAGAAATAGAAAATTAATGCAAGATGCTGCAACGGCTGACGGAGAACTAAAGAATTTTATGAGCAGGCGTTAACTGGTTTTTTTATAACGAAAAAATTCCAAAATCTGACGAGAAAAAAGCGGGAGTTTTATCATAAGTCTGAGCTAGACACCCTGTATATGATACTTTTCCATTTTTAATTTCTTATTTTTTCACTGTAATTCTCAAACTGTGTATTTTTCTAAGACATCACAAGATACTGGCTCAAGACCTTAAACATGTCCGACGAAGCGGTTGATAATGAGGTCGAAAAAGTGAAGGGACACATATCTACAAAAATCGCGAAATTGCAGAGACCACCATACACCAGTATTTGGTAATTTCATAGTAATTCAAAATGAGTTGTTTCGGCACATAAATGATATTGTATTTAAATTTCCAGGAGGGAAAAAACGGCTGTTATCCCAAGAAGGAGAAACATCAAACGTTGGGGGCATTCCGGACGCTCCCACTGGAAGTAGAGACATGGTTTTGTACCCTATATTCGAGTCATATGATGGAACAAACCTGCTTTCAAGTGAGAGTGACACTAGCGACGACGAAGCAGCGCATAGAAATTATTTGCATGAAACAAATAATCTCATTTAAAAAAAAAATAACCTCATTGGCGAACCTCGCAGGAATTATTACGGAACATTTTTCAGTTTTATAAAATGGAAATAATGCTACAAATGTATTGCACCGAAAAAAGTGAATGAACGTTCTCAAATGATTCCCGCGCGACGAAAGTGCTGCCATCAAATTGCCACTCCATAACCTCAAATCCTACTACCCATTGACCCGATTGGGAACAATTGGAACTTCGTAACACTCAATTGATTGCAATCGTGTACACACGATTAAGAAACACGATTGGAAACAATTCAAATTTTTGTCTTTCGTTGTGAATTGTATCCAATTATTATGCCTAGAAGGGTAATCTCGCTCATGTCTTGCCTTCATTGGCTGGATAATGACAAAATCTCGCTTATGCCTTGCCTTCATTGGCTGGATCATGATAATTCCCGTTCATGTCTTGCCTCAATTGGCGGGATAATGATAATTCCCGTTTTTGCACTTTCATTGGCTGAATAATGACTAAATCTCGCTTATGTCTTGCCGTCATTGGCTAGACAATGACTAAACCTCGCTCATGTCTTGGCTTCATTGGCTGGATATTGCCTAATTCCAGCTCAGAGTTTGCCTTCATTGGCTAGGTAATGACTCAATCTCGCTTATGTCTTGTCGTCATTAGCTAGATATTGACTAAATCTCGCTCATGTCTTGCCTTCACTGGCTGGATGATAAGTAATCTCGTTCATGTATTGCCTTCATTGGCTGAATAGTGACTAAATCTCGCTTATGTCTTGCCGTCATTGTCTAGATAATGACTGAATGTTGCTTAGTCTTGCCTTCATTGGCTGGATAATGACTAAATCTCGCTTATGTCGTGCCGTCATTGGCTAGATAATGACTAAATCTTGCTCAAGTCTTGCCTTTATTGGCTGGATAATTACTAAATGTCGCTTATGTCTTGCCGTCATTAGACAGATATTGACTCAATCTCGCTCATGTCTTGACTCCATTGGCTGGATATTGCCGGAGTCCAGCTCAGGTATTGCCTTCATTTGCTAGGTGATGACTATATCTCGCTTATGTCTTGCCTTCATTGCATGGATAGTGACTAAATCTCGCTTATATCTTGCCGTCATTGGCTAGATAATGACTAAATCTCGCTCATGTCTTGCCTTCATTGGCTGGATAATGACTAATCTCGTTCATGTCTTGCCTTCATTGGCTAGATAATGACTGAATCTTGCTCACGCCTTGCCTTCATTGGCTGAATAATGACTACACCTCGCTCATGTCTTGCCTTCATTGGTTGGATAATGACTAAATCTCGCTTATATCTTGCCGTCATTGGTTAGATAATGACTAAATATTGCTCATGCCTCTCCTTCATTGGCTGGGTAACGACTAATAACGTTCATGCCTTGCAGTCATTGGTTAGATAATGACTGAATCTTGCTCATGTGTTGCCTTCATTGGCTGGATAATGACTAAATCTCGCTTATATCTTGCCGTCATTGGCTGGATAATGACTGAATATCGTTTATGTGTTGCCGTCATTTGCTAGATAATGACTAAATCTTGCTCATGTCTTGCCTTCATTGGCTGGAAAATGATTAAATCTCGCTTATGTCTTGCCTTTATTGGCTGAATAATGACTGAATCTCGCTTATGTCTTGCCGCGATTCGCTAGATAATGACTAAATCTTGCTCATGTCTTGCCTTCATTGGCTGGATAATGATTAAATCTCGCTTATGTCTTGCCTTCATTGGCTGAATAATGAATAAATCTCGCTTATGTCTTGCCGTCATTGGCTAGATAATGACTGAATCTTGCTCATGTGTTGCCTTCATTGGCTGGATAATGACTAAATCTCGCTTATTTCGTGCCGTCATTAGCTAGACAATGACTAAGTCTCGCTGATGTCTCACCTTCATTGGCTAGATAATGACTGAATATTGCTCAAGTCTTGCCTTTATTGGCTGGATAATTACTGAATGTCGCTTATGTCTTGCCGTCATTAGCTAGATATTCTTTAAATCCCGCTCATGTCCTGCCTTCGTTGGCTGGATAATGACTAATCTCGTTCATGTCTTGCCTTCATTGCATGGATAAGGACTGAATCTCTCTTATATCTTGCCGTCATTGACTAGATAATGACTAAATCTCGCTCATGTCTTGCCTTCATTGGCTGAACAATGACTAATCTCGTTCATGTCTTTCCTTCATTGGCTAGATAATGACTAAATCCTGCTCATGCCTTGCCTTCATTGGCTGAATAATGACTAAATCTCGCTTATGTCTGGCCTGCATTGTCTGTATAATGACGAAATCTCGCTTATGTCTCACCTTCATTGGCTAGATAATGACTAAATCTCGCTTATGTCTCACCTTCATTGGCTAGATAATGACTAAATCTCGCTTATTTCTTGCCGCCATTGGCTGGATAATGACTATCTCGTTCATGTATGCCTTCATTGGCTTGATAATGACTAAATCTCGCTTATGCCTTGCCGTCATTGACTAGATAATGCCTAAATCTTGCTCATGCCTTGCCTTGATTGGCTGAATAATGACTTAATCTCGCTTATGTCTTGCCTGCATTGGCTGGATTATGATTAAATCTCGCTCGTGTCTTGCCTTCATTGGGTGGATAATGACTGAATCTCGCTTATGTCTTGCCGCCATTCGCTAGGTAATGACTAAATCTTGCTCATGTCTTGCCTTCATTGGCTGGAAAATGACTAAATCTCGCTTATGCCTTGCCTTCATTGGCTGGATAATGACTAATCTCGCTCATGTCTTGCCCTCATTGACTGGATTATGACTAAATCTCGCTTATGTCTTGCCTGCATCGGCTGGATAATGACCAAATCTCGCTTATGTCTTGCCTTCATTTGCTGGATAATGACTAAATCTCGCTCATGTCTTGCCTTCACTGGCTGGATGATGAGCAATCTCGTTCATGTCTTGCCTTCATTGACTGAATAATGACTAAATCTCGCTTATGTCTTGCCGTCATTTGCTAGATAATGACTAAACCTTGCTCATGTCTTGCCTTCATTGGCTGAATAATGACTAAATATCGTTTATGTGTTGCCGTCATTTGCTAGATAATGACTAAATCTTGCTCATGTCTTGCCTTCATTGGCTGAATAATGACTAAATATCACATATGTCTTGCCGTCATTTGCTAGATAATAACTAAATCTTGCTCATGTCTTGCCTTCATTGGCTGGATAATGACTTATCTCTTTCATGTCTTGCCTTCATTGGCTGAATAATGACCTAATCTCGATTATGTCTTGCCTGCATTGGCTGAATAATGATTAAATCTCGCTTACGTCTTGCCAGGATTTCCAGTTAGGCGAATTTTGATCCCGAAATGGAGTATAAATTTTAATAGAAAAATATCCATTTCTGCCAATGTAATTGAATTTGCAACAAAAAAAAATTAGTATTCAACCAAAGAGGATTCTTCCCGTCAAAAAAATATGGATTCGAACAAAACAATTAATTATCTTCCGGACTTCAAGGATCTAGAGTACCGATTATCGTCGAACATACATCTTCCGCAACTATTGCTTCTATTTCCTCTTTTGGTGGTACCCATTGAATTTAATTTATATCGTTTAGTTTGTTTTAGGTCAAGACGAATCTATTTCGATAACAATCGAACAATAGATTTTTATACAAACTGATCTATATGTATATATTATTCCTCGTCAGGGAAAAAATATATCGATGGAATCTTCGTGAATCGTAGATTTCGAATATATCGTTTCTAAACTTTTCTACTCCGAAATACGATTTTAATATTTTGGTATACCACCCGTTGAGTGAGGGTCCAGGCCAGCAGTCGAGCAGCTTAACCAGCTCGACGGCGCAAGGGGTGCCGTGTAGTGGGGGTACTGCAGTCAGGTATGTGGAAAGGAATTGTCCTGTGCCCTCATTTTCACGGGAGCACAAGGGGAAAAAAGTAACACAACCTTGTCAAGAGATAGTAGTTTGCTTCTTTTAACAGGACGATGGATGAAAATCAGTGGGTCTTCGACCAGAAAAAGCTCACACAAGTAACACCCTGATCGGTAGCCTTATGTGAAGCGGACCACAATTAAACTTTTTTTTTTAAACAGAATAAGAGCTGTTTTACTTAAGAATAGCTTTAAGAGGAGAAAAAAAAACTTAGAATACATATGCTGAAAAAGAAACAAAATATTCAACCGTTATTTTTGGTCATCCAAATTTTGAATTTTGCCGTTAAATTGGCCCACGCTGAACCGGAGTGAGATAAATGCTGTAATGTGAAATCCGAACCACTATAAACCCTGCACAACTAAATAAGCCATTTCCGGAGGGTTGGTTATGTGAAGTAAATTTTTTAAACAAAATTACCGATTTTGGCAGATGAAGAAGATGAAGTCAAAAAAATATATCTAAGTTATCAAAAAATTTGTGTTATGCATCAGTAAGACATCTGGTGACTTTTGGTATCATTCACAAAAAACAAAGTTCAAAATATACAAATTTTCTCTTCGAAACTTTGCTTTATATATTTATCTAGCAATGAGTCTTTATAGGTACTAAATTTGAATATAATGCACTTTGCATACGAAAACAATCGTCTAAATTCAGAAACTAAATCGGTCGTTCAGAGTTCTTCCCGTGACGCCAAGGTTGCCGGAGAGGCTGTACATGATTTCACTGAAGCTGCGATCATCCACGTTCAGTGATGGATCCGGGGCTGGAATTCCGCGGCTGCGAGATCGCGAACGTGACCTCGAGAGCCTCTGTCGGTTGAATTGTTGACTGCGACCAAGCTATAAAGAATATTGATTATTAGAAGTGAATATAAATCCCTGTCTCCGCGAAGCATTTTTCAATAACTCTTATGAATAATATTTAATTTTAGGGAGGAAAGGTAAAATATTTGTCAATATTTATCTAAAAACGAAGATTTAATTATTAAAAAGGTTTCATACCAAACTCCTTCCGCCTCGTAAGTAACGCTCAGTTTATTTATTCGTTTGGAAATGAAAAAGCCCAACAGTTAAAAAAACCAATGATGTGGCCAAATAATGTACATTAACGCATGGTTTAAGCGTGAGCGCGCAGACAGACATTTACAAAGTTTTAGAGTGTGATTGTGCAAACAATATATTTATGAACAGCATAAGTAAATCCTTTAAGTGACATGAAGAAACGATCAACATCATGGTTGACCGATTGAAGAACAACCATAATTGTATTACTACACATTTTAAATAGCGGAGATTTACTAGGCTGGTTCTTTTTGAGCAAAAACAATGCGAGTTCGGCGTATGTAAAGGTAGGAGTTCCGGAAATTCAGGGCACTCAATTAGTCCACGAGCGATATTGAAGAAAGTTATGATACTCGAAATTTTACGTCTTTCTTCAAGTGACCAAACATTAAATCTGTTACGTAGGGCCTGAAGATCAGCCCGTCGAGACAGATAGACTCTATCCTCTTTCCATTTTAAATTCTATAGAAAACGCCTTCGGCATTTATCAATTGACTGCATTTGATTTATTGTTTGAAATAATAAATAATAATAATAATAGTAATAATAAACCAAAGAGTCATTAATGGAGTTATCGTTTTGAAATTCTGACATGCCCTCATTAAAAATCCAATGCCGTGCCCAGGCCTGTATTAGATAACAAAGGCCGACAAAATTTGACAAAGGTCCGGAACCAGGGACTACACCTAGTGCACCCAAAAGCTTATGATGCGCTGAATCCGAACCCGACCTCAAAAAAATTCCAGCACCCTCAGTTTTCGAGATATTCCGACCTAAAAGGGTAAAAAACACGTTATTTTGATGTATTCGAGGCCCCGTAACATCGCGAAATAATTTTGCTTTCCAAAACTGACGATGGCATCGTAAAAAACTACTCATCACCTTTAAAATGCAAACTCTAACTTTTCTATACGACTTCTTTTGGCCGAGATGTGGCGAATTCAAATATGAAGAATTTCACTTTTCACGGTTATCATTTTTGCTCCAAAAATATTTTCCCATGAAAAAAAAGTAGCAAAACCATTTCTGTTACAGCTTCTTGTATGTTGATATAACCCCGGACCCCTACAACCCGATTTCAAATACCGCCGAGTCCTGAAACCTTGAGTCTATAACCCTAGACGCCAACAACCCGATCTCCTTTACCCCTGAGCCCTGTAACCTGTGAGTCTTTTACCCTATATCCCCAAAACCCAATTTCCTCAACCCTCGAGCCCAGTAACCTGCTACGCAATAACCCCAGACCCCAAAAACCCGATTTCCTTGATCCTCGAGCCCGGTAACCTACTATGCAATATCCCCAGACTCCGACAAACCAATTCCCTTAACACCCGAGCCCAGTGACCTGCCACACAATAACCTCAGACCCCCACAACTCAATTTTCTTAATCCTCGAGAAACAGAACCCTGCGAATCTATTACCCCAGAGCCCCAAAACCTATTTCCGTAACTCTTGAGCACAGTGACCTGCTATGCAATAACCCCAGACTCCCACAATCCGATTTCCTTAATCCTCGAGCCCAGGAACTTGCTATACAATAACCCCAGACCCTCAGAACCCAATTCACTCAACCTTGGAGACCAGTAACCTGCAAGGCTGTAATCCTAGACTTCTACAAGCCGATTTTCTTGACCCTCGAGCCCAGAAACCTGAGAGTCTATAGCGCTCGATCACCATAAGCCGATTCTCCTAACCCCCGAGCTCTATAACCTGCGAGTCTATGGCCCTCGACGACCATAACCCATTTTCCCAACCGATAAGTATTGATTCTTTGAGCGTATAAATCTAAGTCGATTTTGTGTGAAAAAGTTTTCTTGTTATCTCATAGTATCGCTGAAGAGATTTACGTTCATGACTTGTCGCCTTGTTGTCCTCCCTGTTTTCTTTTTCGTTATCTCGAAACTTACATTTTTGATTAAATTGCATGAGTCCCAAAAATTATACCCTTAAAGTAACCTCAAACATATTATGTAAATGATAATGCAACCTCTCAAACAACTTTTCAAATGATGAAATAAGGTATTTCGGGTTCCGATCGTGTACAAACTACCAAAAATTTGTCAACGTTTCGCGACCGTTGCAGCTCGCATCTTCAGGACTGGCATTTTACAAATGATAAATTGGGCTACATTTGTCGATAAACAACGGCCTTTCGATAACCAGTTTTATCGCAAAAAGCCTACTTCAGATTTGTATGGGATATTTTTGGGGAATTTGTGCCTGGGATATTTGTCCACCATCCATCTCTTGGCTCATCATTTGGGTATATAGACTCCCAGGTTACCAGAAAAAAAATCGTGTGAAGAAAATTGGGTTTGAGAGTCTGGGGTCATTGCATAGCAGGAATAACCGATAAGAAAAATCGGTTGTAAGGGTCTGGGGTTCTTGAATAGCAGGTTACTGGGCTCAAGAGTTAAGGAAATTGGGTTGTTGGGGTCTGGGGTTATTGCATAGCAGCTCACTGGGTTCGAGGGTTGAGGAAACTGGGTCATGGGGGTCTAGGGCCATTGCATAGCAGGTTTCTGGGTTCAATAGTTAAGGAAATCGAGTTTTGGCGAGTCTGGGGTAAATGCATAGCGGTTCACTGGGCTCGAGGGTTAAGGAAGTTGGGTTGTGGGGGTCTAAGGGTATAGACTTCTATGTTACAGGGCTTGAAATTAAGGAAACTGGGTTATGCGGGTCTGGGGTTATTGCATAGCAGGTTGCTGGACTCGAGGGTTAAGGAAGTTGGGTTACGGGGGGCCTGGTTTTTAATGCATAGCAGGTTACTGGGCTCGAGGGTCAAGGAAATCGGGTTGTGGGGGTCTGAGGTTATAGACTCGTATGTTACAGGGCTTGAGAGTTGAAGAAACTGGGTTATGGGGGTCTGGGGTTATTAAATAGCAGGTTTCTGGGTTCGATGGTTAAGGAGATTGGGTTTTGGGGGATCTGGAGTTATTGCATAGCAGGTTGCTGGACTCGAGGGTTAAGGAAGTCGGGTTGTGGGGGTCTGGTTTTATTGCATAGCAGGTTACTGGGATCGAGGGTCAAGGAAATCGGGTTGTGGGGGTCTGAGGTTATAGACTCGTATGTTACAGGGCTTGAGAGTTGAAGAACTGGGTTATGGGGGTCTGGGGTTATTGCATAGCAGGTTACTGAGTTCGATGGTTAAGGAGATTGGGTTTTGTGGGGTCTGGGGTTATTGCATAGCAGGTTGCTGGACTCGAGGGTTAAGGAAGTTGAGTTGTGGGGGTCTGGTTTTATTGCATAGAAGGTTACTGGGCTCCAGGGTCAAGGAAATCGAGTTTTTGGGGTCTGAGGTTATAGAATCGTATGTTACAGGGCTTGATAGTTAAAGAAACTGGGTTATGGGGTTCTGGGGTTATTGCATAGCAGGTTCCTGGACTCGGGGGTTAAGGAAGTTGGGGTTTGGGGGTCTGGTTTTAGTGCATGGCAGGTTACTGGGCTCGAGGGTCAAGGAAATCGGGTTGTGGGGGTCTGGGGTTATTGCATAGCAGGTTACTGGGTTCGATGGGTACGGAAACTGGGTTATGGGGGTCTAGGGTTATTGCATAGCAGGTTACTGGGTTCGATGGTTAAGGAGATTGGGTTTTAGGAGGTCTGGGGTTTTTGCATAGCAGGTTGCTGGACTCGAGGGTTAAGGAAGTTGGGTTGTGGGGGTCTGGTTTTATTGCATAGCAGGTTACTGAGCTTAAGGGTCAAGGAAATCGGGTTGTGGGGGTCTGAGGTAATAGACTCGTATGTTACAGGGCTTGAGAGTTAAGGAAACTGGGTTATGGGGGTCTGGGGTTATTGCATAGCAGGTTACTGGGTTCAATGGTTAAGGGGATTGGGTTTTAGGGGGTCTGGGGTTATTGCATAGCAGGTTGCTGGGCTCAAGGGTTAAGGAAATTGGGTTGTGGGGGTCTGGGGTTATTGCATAGGAGCTCACTGGGTTCGAGGGTTGAGGAAACTGGGTCATGGGGGTCTAGGGCCATTGCATAGCAGGTTTCTGGGTTCAATAGTTAAGGAAATCGAGTTTTGGCGAGTCTGGGGTAAATGCATAGCGGTTCACTGGGCTCGAGGGTTAAGGAAGTTGGGTTGTGGGGGTCTAAGGGTATAGACTTCTATGTTACAGGGCTTGAAATTAAGGAAACTGGGTTATGCGGGTCTGGGGTTATTGCATAGCAGGTTGCTGGACTCGAGGGTTAAGGAAGTTGGGTTACGGGGGGCCTGGTTTTTAATGCATAGCAGGTTACTGGGCTCGAGGGTCAAGGAAATCGGGTTGTGGGGGTCTGAGGTTATAGACTCGTATGTTACAGGGCTTGAGAGTTGAAGAAACTGGGTTATGGGGGTCTGGGGTTATTAAATAGCAGGTTTCTGGGTTCGATGGTTAAGGAGATTGGGTTTTGGGGGATCTGGAGTTATTGCATAGCAGGTTGCTGGACTCGAGGGTTAAGGAAGTTGGGTTGTGGGGGTCTGGTTTTATTGCATAGAAGGTTGCTGGGCTCGAGGGTCAAGGAAATCGAGTTGTTGGGGTCTGAGGTTATAGACTCGTATGCTACAGGGCTTGAGAGTTGAAGAAACTGGGTTATGGGGGTCTGGGGTTATTGCATAGCAGGTTGCTGGACTCAGGGGTTAAGGAAGTTGGGTTTTGGGGGTCTGGTTTTATTGCATGGCAGGTTACTGGGCTCGATGGTTGAGGAGATTGGGTTTTAGGGGATCTGTGGTTATTATATAGCAGGTTGCTGGACTCGAGGGTTAAGGAAGTTGGGTTGTGAGGGTCTGGTTTTATTGCAAAGCATGTTACTGGGCTCGAGGGTCAAGGAAATCGGGTTGTGGGGGTCTGAGGTAATAGACTCGCATGTTACAGGGCTTGAGACTTAAGGAAACTGGGTTGTGGGGGTCTAGGGTTATTGCATAGCAGGTTACTGGGTTCGATGGGTAAGGAAATTGGGTTGTGGGTGTCTAACGTTATTTCATAGCAGGTTACTGGACTTGAGGGTTAAGGAAATTGGGTTGTGGGGTCTGGGGTTATTGCATAGCAGGTTACTGGGCTCGAGGGTTGAGGAAATCGGATTGTGGTGGTCTGGGGTTTAGGATTCGCAGGTTACAGGGCTCGGGGGTATTTGACATCGGGTTGTGAGGGTCTGGAGACATATGAACATACAACAAGCTGTAATAGACATGGTTTTGCTACTTTTGTTTTTTCGGCAAGTATTTTTGTAGTAAAAATGATATCCGTGAAAAGTGAAATTTATCATATTTGAATTCACCACATCTCGGCCGAAAAAAATCGTATCAAAAAGGTAGGGTTTGCATTTTGAAGATGAAGAGTAGTTTTTTACGATGTTACGGGGTCTCGAATGCATCAAAATAACGTGTAAACCTACGTGTAAACGTGTAGAACGTGTGAACTGTAACCCTCGTAAACTGAGGGTGCTGGAATTTTTTTGAGGTGGGATTCAGATTCAGCGCAGCAAAAACCTTCGGGTGCAGTAGGTGTGGTTTCTGGTTCTAAGAATTGTTGGCCTGTATAATCATTACTGTATCATCTCAATTCAGTGAACATTCATAATAGTTATACCGCCAAGCGATATCTTCCTATACCGAGACGATACTGCACAATCAGTATAGGAAAAAACAGATCGGTTTAGTTTCAAACCTGATATTTGACTACAGATTCCTGTAGACAGAAAACAAATCATATTCACAGGATTTTTGAGCAAAGTCTTGGATTTTTTTCGTAATTGGTACATCGATAGCTTATGAGAAGAAAAAGTCTTCCACGAGGTTTAACGCCAAAATTTGAATTAGATCAAAAGTTGATGGTAAAAGTAATGGAAAAACAGGAAAAGAGACAGGAGAAACGCGGGGAAGAGATTAAACAAGAAATAAGAAGGGAAATAGCAGAGCTAAGAAGGGAAATGGAGGAATGGGAGAGAGTTAGGGAAAACTTAGAGGAAAGGATGCAGAGACTAGAACAAAAACTGGAGAAGCAGGAGGAGCCGAAAAAAGAGTGGAAGAGTTAGAAAAGATAATGGAAAGAATGCAGAACACAATCCATGAAGTTGACGGGGGGGGGGGAGGGGGGGAGATGCGGAAGGAGGAGGGGGGT